>CAEGAG010091036.1:0-168435 GCA_903067065.1 Brachyrhaphis terrabensis
GAAAAAGCTCCAGAGAGCCACTAGGGCGGCGCTAAAGAGCCACTTGTGGCTCCAGAGCCACTGGTTGCCGACCCCTGCTCTAAGTAAAGCTCCTCCCTATGTGTCAGAGTTAGTTCACATATTCTGAGTCATACCTGAGCTTCAACCTGCTATTATAAACCCAGAAAACATGATCACTTAAGTGGGGCTCATGCATTACTTGCAAATGTGATCTTTGCCTTTGTGGCATTTTAGGTTGTTCTTTTGCTTAAAAGGCCCACCACATTTCAAATCTGTCCTCAGCGATATCATGCAGTTTCCAGCGTGGCACTTCGATCTGACATTCACACAAACCAATTGGCTCATGAATGACACCTTCACCATCTCCTCCTCCTTTATTGTGGAGGACGGCTGCATAATTGAGGGCTGCAGGACAACTTTTGTATTTTTGACTGTAAAATTTTAGACGGCATGAGCAAACGGTAAAAGTAATCACCAGATTTGCTGCACGGGAGGTAGAAAGTTAGAGGTAGGGTGTATCTGTGCAGAGCAGATCTGTGGGATTCTGCATCGCCGCCTGGTGACTTTTAAAGTCAACCACTGAAGTCGAGACACCTGCAGCTGTCGAAGCCCTCGGTCTTTTGAGAAAGCAGAAATCCTAGCTGCTTGCCGCCGTCCTTCAAACCCAAATTAATGAGTTCGCTCCTGTTGCTGCTTCCATCTTTGTTTCTGGTTAAACTTTCAGCGCAACTTTGTTGTCTGAGTCTTTTTTTTTTTTCCATCGCCTTACCTGGAATGCACGGCATCCAGCATTTGTGACTTTTACAGTTTTCCTGTGCCCTGTGTCTGTCAGTGCATGGGGTTGATTGGGGTAAGGGTGCATGTGTGTGTGGTCCATCTTTGGCCCAGTTTGAGTTTTGTTTTCCCTCTGGGACAGGCACCAAAACTCCACGTCGTATTTTTAAACTACTCCCCCACTCTCCTGCAGCCCTCACTATCTTTGCCTCGCTCCAAATGTCTCCGGTCCACTAGTTTTATCTGAAGTGCATTATTTCCCAGAAAGTGATGCTGACATGCAACCACCATGTCTCCGTCAGTAGAACGTGGCTGGAAAACAACAAAATGTAGGGCTGGTTGAGCTTTGAACAAAGTGTTAAAATGATCAATACAGCCAAATTTCAAGAACCTTTTTTTTTTTTTTTTTCATTTCTGCACTCAGGCAGCCCTTCTCACATCTTTGCTTTACTTTCCCAGTTTACTGAACATTACTGAATCTGTTTAAATCATGTCCTCCAAGCTATCATAGGACTCTTTTGTCCTGACTCCTTTCCAAAATCTCACCTTGTATGGTTAAAGAGTGAGAGCAATTCTTCCCTCTTTTCTTGAGAAAGTCTTCCTTAGCTTGTTTGTGCAAGGGTTTACATCTGAGGCTCACATGGACAGAAAATTGTATGAGAGTTGGGACCCAGAGGGGATCGTCTGTAGCTTAAGTGATGGTCTGAAATGAGTTTCCTGTACAGGTTAAATGCAACGTCAATCAACATAAAACATGGGAGCCACACTTGTCCTGTCTTTCAATGCAAATTTGAGACATAAGTAAGGCCCAAAGAAGGTGACCAACTGGTTTTGCTGAAAAATTGGGTTCCGCGCATGAAGCCTGTCATGAACACTGGCCCACTTTTTACCCGTCCCTCAGTTAAATCCACACGGGCCCCACATAAGCATGTTTTGTGTTGGGTACTCTGTCCATTTCAATCACAGTCTCTCTGGCACTGCCCTCCTGCCCCGCATCAACCAAAACTCAGTCAATTATTGAAGTTGCAGGACTGGTGAGAGAGGTCCCTATAAAGAAGCATTAGCCTTGTCCTCAATTTTTCAGAGCCAGTTTTGCCTGGAGGCTGACACCGAATGTTGTAACCTCTACTGTCCTTCACAGAGTAAAAAGACAACCAGAGATGAAAGCAGGGAGGACGAGAGCAAGGTGACACGAGAGTAAAACACGGGGACAACTTTGAAAAAGCTACCGGCTGAAAGAGACAGATACATGCTAGCTTTATGACGACGCATACAGAGAGGATGGAATAAAAACAATAAAACTTGTTAAGTAGGAAAGTTGGAAGAGGGGATATTTAAGGTATTCAGCACTGGAGGCTGGTTTACAGATCTCCCAGTGGATGAAGTAAAAAGCTGTGATGCTTTTCACTCTTCACAGGCAGAGCGTCAAAAGGTTTGTACAAAAACCGTTTTCAATACAGCACTCGTTACTCTTATCTGCGATTTGTTGACCAGCTTGGCTTCTCGTGCATTTCAGTGTTATTCTGTACATCTATCATGCTTTCAGTGCTCCGTGATGCGCTATTGATTTCTTGTAATGTGGATTACTGGAATTAGGCTCGTCCCTTTATTTGTTGTTCTCAGAGCCGTCTGCATGAAAGTGTTGGCTGAATGCCCGCAAGATGAAATAAAGTGGAGGCAGGGGATTTCAGAGCAGTCACAAAATCATGTTGGTTACCTTTCATTATTCTGACTCTTTCACGTCGGGTCCCGTCTACGAGATTGGAAATCGGAACCTCGGAATTTGTTGCAATCTTAATGAAAAAATCTTAAGTTGCTTGACACCCCTTGAATATCTGCCCCCAGACTTTTTCAGCCATGCATTTTAACCATTACATTTTGATTTTATTGTTAAATACTTTTATTATTTGCATAAATCATCAAAACATTGTTCAGGTTTTGCATGTTTTTTTTGTTTTTTTTAATTAATGTAGTTGATGTCACACAAACTTCTTAGGGGCAACATTTAATTGTAAAGAAACGCAGATTGGCCCGGCTGACGTTCAACTGTAGAAATCAAGCTCAATGGGAGAAATCTCAGACGCCCCACTGAAAGGAGATGAGAATCAAGCAGAACTGCCTATGAAGGCAAGGCTAAGCTTGATCTATTGTGATTCTACCGCAACCCTATTTAAGCTGTGGGTTTCAAATCATTGAAGTCATTATGTTTGTGTTCCTAATGTTGTATAATATGATCAATTCTGATTTACTTACATTTGCACAAATCCATTATAGTTTAAGCACATTGGAATTCTTGCGCATTTCTCCAACTCAAGAATAGTAAAAGTTTTTAAAAATGTAAAGAATCAACATAATACAAAATGTACACATAAAAACATGCACCAAAGAAATACATAAAACCTCTGTGTATAAATAAATAATCATTGACGTTGCACTTTGAAATGATCTGATTTCAGTTCAAATACTGCGCACTGATCACATTTTGTGTTGCAGCAATGGTTACTTCTTGCCCTCCTTAAAGTCTTGGGACAGGACTAACAGTGGCTGGAAGAAAAAAAAAAAACACTCCTGTGTAGGTGAGCCAAGTGTGCACTCACGCTCACAGGCCTCCGATGTCTGGAGTTGTGGCCAGAATCCACCCACTGGAACAAGGGGTGAGCAGGGTGGTGTCTGTCCCTGACAACCCGCTACGCTTTCGCTCTGTGTGGATCTCTTTCACGAAGGGGAGGCTGAACCTAATGATCATTTCTGCTCCTACAATCATACTGTGATGCCTGTTTGTGATGAAGCTTCCAACAAGACTTTCTGTAAAGCTGATGTCCAAGTCCACATTTCTTCAGAGCTCTAATGAAGTGGCGTCTCTGCTGGGCTCTTGTCGCAAATGTTGTGGTGTTCTCGTTCCAGCTGAGATAATCTGAGATCCACAGACCAAGAAACTTACGGCCACCTGTTCTCTCCAGAATGGCCCCTTTAATAGTGAGTTTTTCTTCTGTCTTGTCATATTTAGTTTCATTAGCATTGATGAAAATGTCTTGCTGTATATGTACACTGCTTTTGGATTTTGTTTTCTTTCCTTAGAGTTTTCCCTTTCTCCTTTATTTGTAGTTTCCTTGCGTCCCGGTTCTCATCCAGTGTCTAGTCACATTCCCTCAGCCAGTTTGTTTCCTTCCACAGCTGCTCTCCGTCTCCTGATTTTTCTCCGCCTGCCCTCGGCCTCAGCCGTTTCCTTTTCTGCCTCTGATTAGTTTGTCTGGCTCCGTTTGAGCTCCAGGATCCTCTGTTACAGTGTCTCTTCACTTCTTTGTTCCAACTCCTGCATTCCTCCAATACAGCCTTAGATTTTCACTGCAGTTTTGCCCTTTGCACTTGGCTGCTTTAAACGACAAACGTGACAGGTTCAAAGTAGTGATAAACTGAAGCTTTCCATCCAATTCGTACATTCCTGAAACCAGTCACTGAACTTAAATACATGAATGATATTTATGAAGCCAATACATACAGCTGAATGTATTCTAAATCTCTCATTGGTATGCAATAACTGGATCAAAAGGTAAACTGGAACATCAAAAGCTATTTTTTTTGGGCTGTGACATATCAGTCGTTTTTTCTTCTAAATACCTTCCTGAATAGAACCAGATGTTTGGAGGTTTAAAAAATTATGTTGGCATGAATGCCAATGATACTAATCAGGAAAAGAGATTTGAGGCGTTGCAATAGTAGTGTATATTTTAACATAGCTGTACACGGTTCTCTGTGTGTTTATGTGTTTGAATCAGAAGTGGGGTGAAAAAAACCCCCCGTCCTGGATGGATGTTTAAAAATGCGACATAAATCTTGAGAAATTTCTTAGCTGAATTAAAATGCACACACATACGTGGCACTCGTTACTTATCAGCTAAATCCATTTCTCCGTCAGCTATCTATCACGCTCTTTTCTGTCAGTGATATTTCCTCAGACTGACGTGTTTGATCTCTGACGTCACTTATTGCACAGATCAATCTAGTAGGGCTTGATAAGATCTGATATGGAGAGGCAGAAATACTCAAACATAACTCTTTCACTAAAGTGAAAGAATAGGCTTTTTGGACATGGAAACATACTTATCCTTACATACTTATCCTTCTAACTACCCTTTTCCTTCACCACATGCCTCTGTGTTAACATTCACCTGACAAATTCACCTTTCATTACTTGACTGATTTATTTCCGCGTTGTGTAGAGCGAGTGCACAAGACACACAATAGCAGATCGTGCCCATCAAACTGGCAGACGTCTGCGGTTTCTCTTTGCTTACAGATATTAACTATGTGTCCTCCATAAAACTTTAATCGATAGGGTAGAGGGCTCTCCTGGAGTTCCCATCAGTGCAGTTGTGTCTATGCATGCATCGACAAATGAGTAAAAGAACGGAGGTCAAGAGCAAATGTCATTAGTTTATAGCTGGAGTCAGAGGAATGAAGGTGCCATTGATCATAGATGCTATGCATTCATATCTGGATGTGTGTAGAGGGGGGAAAAAAACAAAGAGGGAGGAAGGGGCACACCATCATCATCAAGACAGATTCTTCATTAGCTTGAGTGCTTCTTTGACAACATAATGGCCGTCACCCGGACAACAGGGTCACCGTCGTTGCGAACGCACAGCACAACTGCTGTTGTCAATCAAGAAAATTTACTGCCTGAAAATTTCCTGCGCGACGCAAACTTGGTGAGCCTGAGCGGGACAACGCCGTGGCGTGTGAGAGGTTTTTAAACCAAATCAATAATGAACAAAGTGAGGACAGGAAATGAAAGCAAGCGCTCAAACATGCGGTTGGATGAGATTCACTGGAGGGGAATGGCAACAATAAAACCGAGAGAGACGGTGGAGTGGAGGAGGCGTCCTGTGGGAGTTATTTACAAGAAAACGCAGTTACAGTGAAACCATACTCTCCCAAAATGCATCTTAGAGGAAAACTTATCTGCCCTCTTATAAACCGATGGATAACCACTGGAGTGCTTTGGATAACCGACATGTGCAACTATATATATATATATATCTACTGTTGCAAACCCTACTTGTCCATGTATGAGTGTTTTTGCAGAATGCATTCTTAAATGGGATAATAGCAGAATAAGAATAAAATGAAATGTAAACATCTGGAAAAATATTCCAAGATTGCATGATCTTGGAATATTTTGATCAGATGACAGTGTTACATGAATTTGAGTGATTTTGAGTGGGTCTTCATACATTTTTAGCCAGTAATCATCCACGTTTCCTACAACAGAAATATTTACCACCAAAAGAAACATCTAGATACCATTTTTAGTCAGTTGTGTTGTGCGTATGCTCGTTTTAGTAGTGTTTTAATAGTGATCTTAAAGGCTGCAGTTCAGTTCATACTGATGAGCTGATACCATCAAACTAAAAAAAAAAAATCACTGGATAACATTTTTCTTTGTTTCGTAGTTTTATTTGTTGACAAATTAGCCTTGTTTTCCTAAGCCAACAAGCCAAGAGACGTAAAGCTGAGTGTGTTTTCGTCTCGAAGTCTATCAGTGCAGCAGGCAGCGTCCCACCGGTGCTAAAATCTATATTTCAAGAGCTGCAGAGCTTCTGTAGAGTTCTGCCTGCTGCTTTGAAGACCAAGATGGAGGTGGGTGGGGGGACTAAAAAGGGCGATGGTGTTGGAGAGTGAAAGAGCTGATGTTAGAAATAGAGGCCAACGACTGCAGGAAGAGAGATGGACTGCTGAAATGCTATAACAAACAGAGCAGGAAGGGAAAGACAGTAGGAAACTGAACTAATCATTCAGGCAGTTATGGCGAAACTATAATCCCAGATCCAATGTTGAAAGCAAAAACAAAATCACACTCCAAACGACGGCTCGGACAGTGCTGTTCAGCGAATTAATTCATTAATTAGCAGACATTGTCAAATGTCTCCTTGACACATTTGACTAAAAGCCCTCCTCCGCTCACTCAGCACTGCATTACCTCAACAATGTTGCTCAACATTTGTACCTTCTGTCTGCTCTGTCTTAGCGTCTCATTCATTGGGCAAGTCGCCCTAATAATAATATGCTGGACTGGGCCAACCAGCAAAACAATTTCCACTCCTGGCGTCAGGATCAGATGTAAGGAATGTAAAATCCCCACAGAAAATAGTGAACACTCTCTTGGCCAAAGTATTGGTATCAGTGATGGACAGTCTGGAAACCAGTGTTGACTCTACCAGATCCTTATTGGCAGTCGTGGAATCATAATATTGTTAAACCTATATCAGCATTCAAGTCACTTGAGGGACTTTCTTCTCTCGTCTTTTCAGCCTGAACTTAAGAAACAAAGAAGAAACAATGCCGTCTTTGTACTTTGCAACATGTCATTTCTCGAACTGTCAAACTCCCATCTGATCCAAAGCTTGTTTTGATCCCAGGTACGTGTACTTTAGACCAAATACTACAAATGATACACTTGAAATGCAGACACACAAGGTTAGCTATTGATCCTTTGCGTCTATGTCACTTAATCGTGAGGTGATTTGACGGACGTTGGAAGTGGTAGACAGGAGTATTAAATAGAGAGATGGCGATTGTTTTCCCAAGTTATTTTTGCTGATATGGCTTCTACCTGTTCATGTTAAGCACACCTAGTAGGGACTCAAAGGCAGGGGTATTTACAGAAGTTGGAAATAGCTAAGAAACCGAGCCATTCTGACATGTTCAATTTGAACAAATCACCAACTTTGTCTTAATTCATGCCACATGATTCATACCAATATGTCAAATACAGAATTCTCTCTAACACTGGAGAAGACTTAAAAGCTTACAAAAGTCTAGGTGTTTACCATTTGTTTATTTTGTTGGAGGCTACATGATGGCACGTCTTCTCTCCGGTTACTGAAGATTAGACGCATACCTTCTCCATAATGTAATGTTTTATTGTATCTTACTAATAGTATATATGAAGTATATGGATGTTAATTTTATTACTTTGTAAAAAGGGCTGAAAATCTGCAGTCATACCAAGGGCTGCCGGTCCTTACGATCGACTGGTTTACAATAAAATGACAAGTTTGGTTTGCATCCCTGTCTGTTTGTCCAGCCGACCGCGCAGCACCCTACGAGCATTTTTACTATGAAATTTAATTGAATAAAAGCGATATTAGGCTAGCACCGGTTTGTTTTTTGGAAAGCTTTATAGGAATGAGCACAGGTTGTTTTGATGTTCGTCATGGCGGAGTGGGCTGCTTTCTGAAGAGTGCGACAGCACATGGTCAATAGATTTACCCACAGACTAGTTAAGGCGTTGGGAAGGCTTGTCTGGTCAGTCACAGAATATTAACTTCCTGGGAAGAGTTGAGGACATTGTTTTCTGATTTTCGGAAGGGTGGGCGCATTTGTATCATAGGAATAACAAAGAGAACTGTTTTTTCCCCCTCAAAACAACTGAAAAAAAGAGAAAAAACAGCCAATAAAGAGACTAACATCTCAATAGTAAAGAGAGAGAGGGATTTTTAAAAACCAATCAAAGACACTTCTGAACCCCGTTTGTGTCTGTCAGATTAATGCGTTTTCCGCATGTGCGTGGGTGCATTCATGTTGGGGTGTGCATGAGTGTGTGTGCACACATGCAGTAAGTCATATCCGAGTGGATTCTTATGCTCTGATACAGCGCAGCCTGGTTGCATAGCAACAAAAGTACCCCATCCCTCCAGTCACACCCCCCCACCCCCCTCCCTCTTTTCCTTTTCTTTCGCCTCTCCTCCGTGTGAGCGTCGGAACTGCAGCGTAACCTGAAAACATCCATACATCTTTCCGCGCACTCACCTAGGAGTGTGCCACCTTCCTTGCTGGCGAAACAACACGGCGCATGCGCACGGTTGTGTTTGTGCGGTTTCAGAGTCAAGACATCCGTACGCAGGAAGGAAGGAGGAGGAAGCAGTTGTGTGATTCTGTTGTGTTATGGGCAGTTTGGCAAAAAAAAAAAAAATAATAATAATAAATTAAGCTTCATCCCATGTTTGAATAATAATACTTCCCCACTAATAATCAGCCAAGACTTTAAAGTATTCTTATAATTTGGGTTTCTATTTCATCTTCTGGTATCATCTTTCCTTTCATCCATCTTTTCCCTCTCCAGTACACACAGCCACAGCTAAAGTGGGAATTCTGCGTGTCTTGACAATCACATTACCTCCTTCAACCGCATCGTGCTCCCTCCCTTCTTCCCCTGTGGCCTAGTTAGGGAAATATGCATAACTCCTTCATTTACCGCTGCAGATGCACGAATGCGCCAGATAATTCACTGTACCAACAGACGCGGCGGAGCTGAGTTTCATTACCCACTCGACTGCTGTGATAACCTCCCGATGTTGCACTCTCGCCTTTTGTCGCCGCGTTAGACGACGTGCTGATTTATTGGTGCGTGTCACACAAGTAGCCTGCAGGCGTCATCTCCACATTGAACAGTAATCATGACACAGTTCAAAACAGCCACACCGCCCCGTTCTCCCCCCCCTAACTCCCCTCATTCTAGCTCCAGATTAGGCTTACGTCTGCGCTGTAATTCTGTGCTCGCAGATGTTGTCGCTGCGTGCGCCTGCGCGCGCTGTTTAATGTGAGCAGAGGGCGGCGAAGTGAGGCAGCGCCCCGTGTCGGCGGCTGCCGGCGGAGAGCCGCGTTTTGTGTGTCTGACAATGTGAGACGATTGGATTTGGATAAACACGACTGTAATGTGGTATCTCGCCGCGCAGCCAGCGGGGAGAGGTTGTTATGACCCAGTAATCCAAACATTAATAGTAAAAAAAAAAAAAACTTAAATCCTGCCAGAGAAAAGCAAAACAAAGCGGGACTATGGGGTGTTGGGGTGCTAATGCTGCCAGGGACTTTCCCTCCTACCCCCTGTATAAAGACAAGTTCTCCACTTTGATAAGAGCTGAGAAATACTGATGTTCAAATGAGGTAACGAAATAATCATTTGTTATGATCATGATACCCGGCCATTCTCTCCTGGAAACCGAACAAAAGTGTGTTTTATTAGGTCCTGAATAGAAACTATATTGTTCCAGAATGTGTTACTTGGGGAAATAATCAACCCACATAGAGTGAAAGCCATGCACAAGCTGAATATTTCGCAATGTTCCAAACCAACGATTTCAATGTGTTTTATTGGGACTATTTCATAAACAAACACAAAACATGGCCAGAATTCTGGACGGGCCAATAAAAATGTGCCATTCTTTTTTTATTCACCACTCTTAAATGACTTTATGGAATTCGTTTTTGCTGAAAATACAGCTGCAAATTGTTTATTCTACGTCTCCACCATCTTTACACATCTAGAAATGGAAATTGTAGTCAGATTTTCATGAATCATCACTCCTTAAGAGTTTTACTTTCAAAGAAATCCCATGAAAAACAATTAATAGATTGAAAGGTATTATTTTTACAATGCTATAGCAATGCATAAGAGAGCATTGAAATGCCTTGTGAAGCAGATAAGCAGTATTTCAAAAGAGCTTATGTTTTATAAACACTATTACTTATTAATTTTATGTTAAGAGAATAACTGTCACAAAGTAAGAATCAGAGTTTTACTTTTGTGTTGAATGTCTGTTTATAATATATTTACTACCAATGACAAAAAACAAACAAAAGAAACTTTCGCTTTTTTGCTAAATTCAAAAACTGCACAATTCTTAAGTAGTATAAAATAAGTAGTATTTCAAAAGATAAGAAATGATGGTATGTTTTTTGAACAATAACAATATTTATTGCTAAGAGATGAGTGCATTTTCTGGTAACGAAGTGCCACGAAATAAACATCTGATTTCTACTTTTGCGAAAGTAAAAATTAGAAGGCAGTGCATTAACATTCACAAAAACATTAGCAGGCAGTGCATTTTTCCTGGCCTTTTCCCTAAAACAAGCTTTTAGCTATTTTTTATTTTTATTTAATTTAATTCCTTGTTTAGCACACTGAATGGAGGAAGTCAACGTAAGACAACATGCTAGTGATACCCCACATTGCCACTGGCAGCATTTAGGCTGGCATTAGCATTTTATATATAGCTTATACACTAATTTTATACACTAATTTTAACATTCTGAATGGAGTAAGTCCATGTTACTCAACTCAATGTGACTCTTCACATGCTATTGTGTACATTGTAGGTTACGTTAGCATTGATGCTAATTCTTAGCATCAGGACACTGGGTTCCAACTTTCGGGTACACTTTGGCTGGTCTCGTTTAAATTTCTTCAGAAATGTTCTACTTTTTATTATTATACTGCTAGCACTTTCTAAACACATTCACCAATCACAAAAGGGTTTAAACGCTGAAGATTTCTCCTTCGGGGAAGCAAAAATCAATAGTTATGAAGCGCTCCACTGTTCTTTGTTTGATTTGTAATTATGTTGTTAGGACATGAAACTACAATCAAACACCCTAAGATGACATACAACCACATTAAGGTGAGTCTGTTTAAAACTGATGAAGTAAGCTGTCAAAACGTTTTAAGTATCTGGTTTCAAAAAAACAACTAAATAGCACTATTGGGAATCAGGCAGGGCAGGGCGAGTTGTACGGTCTTGCTGTTTTGTCTCCATCTCTGTTTTTCCTTTCATCTCATAGTGGTTTTCCGTCTTCTACACTTTGTCTCTCCTTGTGGGTTTTACCTTGTAGGATTGCTAGTCTGCACACATGTGGCACTTTTCAGGGATTCACAATATGCAACACTTCTGTGTAATTTATTAGGTAATCATGTGTAATGAAGCACTTAATTGAACACTATATCACATCTAAAGTGAATGGTTTTGGTCTCAGTGTTAACCTATGTGCACTGTCTGCCTCAGCAACCATCCACTTCATGCAGGAACTCACTTGTTTTGCATCTGCTCCACTTAGAATGACTTGTTTCTATGAAAACCACTGGTGTGTTGGAGAGGAAGAGATGGCAAAGAGCAAGATTCCTGGCCTCTCTTATGGCCTGGACTTGCTCACAGTGAGACGGCTCAGTTGCAGTCCACCGGGACTCAAATTACAGCAGAATTTTAGTTTACAGAGAGGAGCTGGCTGTCACACCAAATGTGTTTTGTTTCCTCAAACAATTCCCTCAAACAATTATGTTAAGAGAATAACTGTCACAAAATGTCCCTCAAACTGTCCCAAACTGTATTCTTTGTATTAAAATTGATTTCTTTTTTCCATTTTTGTACGGTTATTTAAATATTCTTTTTTGTTGATTTTTGGTGTATTTTTAGTTGGTTAACTGAAGATCATTTCAATTTTCAAAATGCACATAGCACCAAGTGAACGCTTGTAAACCTCTGCCAGACCCCAGGCTGAAAACGGGAACCAAATAAAATGGCAAGTTTCAAACATAAACACTCAATCAAGCCCCCATACACTGAGACTATGCATTAGCCTATGAGAATGTGTTCTGACTGTGACATGAGTGGTAAAGTGGCTTTATAAATACACGCGGGATAATTGATAAGTGGAAGCAGATGGGCTGTTCAGTAACCAGAAGAGAGAACAGGTGCAGAAAGAGGCAAGCAAAAGACAGGAGCTGCACCTGGAAAAGCACAAGATTACAAAGTAAAAAAACAAAACAAAAATCTTAATCCCTGGGGTATATACATATGAATAATGTTTTGTTTTTTTTCATTAAGTTGATCATAAGTTTAAATACACTTATATTGATATTATTAATAAATTATGACATTCTACAGTATAGCATTGGTCCCCAACTCTGGTCTTAAGGGCCCACTGTCCTGCAGGTTTTAGATGAGTCCCTGCTTCCGTACACTTGATTCAAACGTTTGCATTACTTCATAACATGCCTCCAATTACTACAGAAGTCTGTTAATCCCTCATTCATTAAAGCCAGGTGTGCAACACCAGGGAAAAGCCTAAAACATGACCAGAGTTGTGAACCTCTGCTGTATATTACTGTGTAAGTAGGCCTTGATCAATCAACCAACTTCAAAGACTTGTTAAAGGTCAAACTCCAAAGGAGGATCATATTTCAACAATGCAACTCCTTAATTTGCAGATTATCACACATTTAAAGGTTATTAATGCAATATTTCTTGCTGTCAATCATAATAACACTGTAACACTGTCCTGGCAACTGAAAAATATCCTCATACTTGAGCTCTGGAAACCATCACTTTAAAACAAGATGGTGCCTTCAATGAAGAATATTGTTTTTTTTTGGCATCATTTCACTTTAAATCTGATTTTAATATTCTAAATTTGCCAGCAGTATAAATGACTTGGGGCTTAGGTGAACATACGTACAAAGTTCTAATGCCCATTACTACACATCACTGTATCTTACATCTGAAGCAACTGGCAAAGATGGTAACAATGGCAGCTTGCTGATTTGGTCTGCAGATGTTGACATGAAGCAATACGCACCACAAATGGTTATTGTCTTGTAAGAAACCCACAGAAGAAATAAATCTCATGCAAGATTGATATGTAACATGAGGACTCTCAAGCCTGAACAAAATGAGTGTTGTCCTAAGATTTCTAAGTCTTCGACTGCAGATATTTGCCATTTCTTCCTTTGAGAAACTGAAAACAGCAGTTTCAGCAGTGTAGGAAGGATTTATTGCAGAGTTAAAGTTTGATGCTTTCACCTTGAACTGGGCACACATCAACTGAGGTTGATAAAAAGGAAAGCACATTTATTTCCTTTAACTGCCTCCACAATCCTTCTCATTGAAAAAAAATAAATAAATCATATGCAAAGGAAATTATGGAGAGAGATTCTCATGTATTTTGTCCGCCGTGCATAACCGCCAGGCTTGGAGTCGTGTCTCTGTCCGTTTGCAACTGATACTGGCTAACAGAGTGCATACTCTGGAGAAAAATTTAATTATTTCACATGCAAATGCAAAATTCCTTGGCAACACAGTTTTTGGATGTAATGTTCTTTGCACCAGCTGGTCGTTTCGCAGCCTTGGCATGGTTGCCTAGTAGTGGCGACTGACTCACAATGACACACACAATTTCATTTAGTCTAAGAGCTTTGCTAGGGTTGTAAATTATAGTTTTATATCAATCAGAAGCAGAAAAAAAACATTTATTTTTTGCTAATAAGGTACAGTTTATTGAAGCTTTGAAAGGTTGTTAGGCAGGAGCAAAAAACAAAACAAAATGTAACTGTTGCTGTTACTCATCCAACCATTTTTACACACATATTCCAAGTCACCGAATGAAATATTTCAGACTGTTGGGTATTTTGATGACAAATAATTACATTCACTTTGTAATGCTTCCCAATGCTGCCCTGCTTTTCAAAGACGCTCATCAGGATTACAGTTGGAGACAAAAGTATTAATGTTGCATAATAAATCTTGTTCAAACAAATATTTCTCCAATGCATTTTAACAGGTTGAAATTTACTGCTGACTAACGACGCTTATGTAAGTAAGGGCAGGCTTATGTAATCACTGTCACAGAGAGCAGGAAGAACAAAAAGCAGATTTCCTGGGCTCCTTTGTTTGATCCTAATCTGGCTCATGATGGTTAAGTGTAGAGGATTAATGCGATAATGACAGATCAACCACTAGAATTCAGAGATATTAGAAGAATCTGAAAGCAATGTAGAATTACTTTACTCTGTAGATCCAAGTATGCTGCTTTGAAACACCCACTCTACGTAAATCTTGTTTATATTAACACACGAGTAAATGTTTATTTGCTCCTGCCGGCTATGATCTTGCCAATATTTGCCTGAATTAAAAGTCTAGACATTAATTTTAAATGTGTTGGCTAATTAAAATTTTTCTTTGGTTTCAGCTAAAGATGCCAATGTGGTGCTGGAATATTTTTTCCCCCTAACATTATTGTGTGTCTACTGGTGGATCTCAATAAATTTGAATGGAAAAAGTTCCTTTTGTTTCTGCTGCTAAAAATGCTTCAAATGTCAGTTTTTCTGTTAATTTTGATGATTATGGCCTACACCTAGTAAAAACTCCAAAATGCAGTTTTCAAAAAAATGACATAAAATGTCAGTGTTTATTTTTTGAGACTTAAATAATCAATCATGGAAAAAACTGCTAATTTAACAATTGTCCAGCAGTCAGTCAATGTGACCATACGCGAGTAAACCACAATTGTGAAAGACAAAATGCAAATTGATTGATGTGCAGTGTAGAGTTCTCACCATTATGCTCAACAAATTGTTCAGATTTGAGATTTAAAGGGTTGACATTGTAAAGACGCCAATTCATCTAGGTTTCGGACTGATTTCTTGATAATAATTTGAGCCTGTGTCTAACTCTGACTCTGTGGTAAGAAAGTTATCTGCTCTAAGGAGGAGCTTGTCTGCTCAGAAGCAGACAAGCTTTCTGAGCAGACAAGGCACAAGTCTTGTCTGCAGCAGAGGCACAAGCAGCAACTGCAGGTGCGTTGTTGCTCAATGTATGTCAGGTGAAATCTTAAATGTCAAGTGAAAGTATTTTACATTTTAAGATAAAATGATCAGATGTAGATTAGTTTTTTGTAACCAGAATAGCTGGATATGTCTGAATAAATGCAAGTTTTTAATTAAGTTTGAAAACAGTTAAATTGTGCATATAGTTTTACAGCTTGAGACTTGTTTTTTTTGTTCCCACAAAGAGAGAGAGGTTCAAATAGAGACATCTGTATGTTTATGAGCTATTCTACACAGATGTCATACACCGCTAGCATTAATTAGGTCAAGGCTGCACTGCTCACAAACATTTCACATTCAATACACGACACATTTCCTTTCCTGTTGTGTGTTTAAGAAAATATAAAGTCTCTACACACCATTGATTACAGTTTAGTAGTTATTGACAGCTGAATAATCACATCTTTTTTTTTTCCTTCTTCCGTAAATAGGAGCCCACAGGTTCAATAACACCCATCTCTTCTGATTCGATTTGCACTCTGCGTGTGCGGGTGGGGGTGTGTGTGTGTGTGTTCAACTTCATGGAAGAGTATTACTTTGCATTTATGGGTGCATACGTGTGGACGAGGAGAGAGCAAATAAGCGGGTGATTGATTCTATTTGACACAGAGTATAAGAACATAAATAAAGCGACTGGAGGCAGGGAGAGCTGTCAGACTACGTCTCCCTAACTCTGGTGACTTCACTGTCAAGCTTTTAAATCTCTGAAGCACAGAGTCTCCAGCCAGGTTTTCAAACTTCCTTTTATGAAGACGTGTACCCTCTCGCTTCTTTTCTCTGACCTTAAAATGGCAAGCTTAGACACATGAAAGATCCATATAAATGTAAACAATAGTGAAAAATTTACATTATTGAAATAAAAAATTAGAACTAAATACTTTTTATTCACTTCTGTCATGCAAATAAAAAAATAATAGTTTCTTGTCAGAAATAAATTTGGACAATTTAGACACATGGTTAAAAATCAAGCAGGTGTATCGCATCAGCTCCATGTGACGACAACTAAGAAGTCACCTCGCCCTCGAAACTTGAGATTAGTTTGTTCCTGACTGTCGAAGTGAGAGTCCAAACCATAGAGAGAATAAAATGAGAGCTGTCTGAGCATCTCAGTAAGACGGTTTTAGAAGCATCTGCTTGGTGAGGAAATTTGCAGTAAGAAATGAACCATTCCACTGAGCGCAGTGTAGTCGACAAGTGCAGAACTTTGAAAGCAACTGTCAACAAAGCAACAAGTCTGGCCGTCCACGCGAGTTCACCCTAAAAGCAGACCACATTATGTTAAAAGAAGTCTAAAGACAAGTCATTATAGGGCCTGTAGCTTGCCACTTTTGATATGAAAGCAAAAAAAAAATTATAAATAAAAAAATATATATATACATTTTCATGGGAGGTGTGTTAGAAAAAAAGAAACAAGAATAAGCTAAAGTTTTCCAGACAGATAGGAGGCAAAGACCATAACTTCTACAGTAATGTATTCTCAGTGTTCACTTCTGTAAGCACTTTTTTACATGCATCAGTCACTGAAAGCCCCTGGCTTTATGACATGAGTCATTCTTCCTCAGTGCAGATAGAACATCTGCACAGTGTTTCAAATGATTACTTGAAGAGGTTTACGTGACATTTGTGTCACAGTTATACAGATCCAGTGGCATACAGTATGTGCAGCAAACAGCACCACTATACTGCAATACTCAAGAATTTTTAAATATATATTAAAAAATGTGGCACCATGGCTTAGATGGAGATCAGATCAAGTATGCAAAAGCATCAAATGTGCAAGTAGACAATACTTAAAGTTCTAAGTTTTAAAGTTTTATATTCCAGAAACATGTGGCAGATATTGCAGAATTCTCCTAATTTTACTGTATGAAGATTATTTTATTTTTTACCACAGAAAAATTGTGCAACCACACCCCTGCAAAGAAACGTTTTGAAGAGTATCTTAAGCTCTATCTTCAGAGGGATTACTGCTCTGTGGGTGTATGTGCTAGGACGGGGCTGTGCCTCACAGACAAACGCTCAAGAGTGGAGAGAGCTTTAGAAATTCACAGAAAATCCAACAATCTGGCCACTTTTGTAATCTGCAAGATTGTTACAAGATCACAGACTTGATTGATTTGATCTCGCTGGACTCTGAAAGGCTGCGGAAAGTTGAATGTTTCTGGCTATATTGGCAGGCTCATAAGGCTGCTTGTGACAGTTTTATTTCTTAATAAAACAGGCACAACAATTATAAAAAAAGCATTAAATATAAAAAAAAGACTGCCATTGTGATAGAAATGCAACTGGTTTTGAAACGTCAATGTAACAATAACATCAGTAAAACTTGGGTGACTTGCTTTTACGACAGAAGTCTGTTTGATTTGAAGCAGTGCAGTAAGCATAGACGGTTTTGCTACTTCCCAGTGGTTCTCTGGAGCTCGCTGGACATTCAGCCGCTGAGCTACATGTTTCTCCTTGTCAGTTCTGCTCAGTGAGGCTTATCATGTCAAAAGGCAAGTGATGGAACACTAGTGGGCTGCATGAATGACAGAGATTTGTTTCCAGTTGCAGCCCTGTGCAGTGATGTGTTGCTTATACTCAGTCGCTTACACCGTGATAAGGCGGGCACTCACACTGAATACAGTTTGACTGCATAACGACCTACATGCACAAATGCTCCATTAGGTGAAGGGAAGAATTCCCTGATAGAGGATGTGTTTGCATGAGTTGGTTACACGTGAGCGTTTTATCATGTGTGCAGGTGTTCCTTATATGCATTGCCAGTGGTATTGTGCTGCAGCAGAGCAAGGACTTCTCCAGTGGATAGATAAATCCTGCTTATACTAAAGCTGTGGTTAATGCTCTCACTCTTTGCGCGACACAGCTTGAAGGCTGACTCGGTTTCTTAAGCACATTTTTAATGTTTGTTTTGAGGCTTTTGTCAGAATTGGTTGTACTGTATCTTCTTTTTCACCAGCCATTTGAGCACTGGACAAATATCAGAACTGACTGTAAAGCTAAAGGCTCACCATCCACTTTAGTGAGTGTGAATTTAGTGCCTCAAACCTAGATGTCTGTTTTCGTGTACTCGACTGGGAGTGTAGATGTACAGGATTATTGTCTTGCGTGACTGTCTCAGGGAACAGAAAAGTGACAAAGAGGAAAGGCAGAATTTGGCAAAGCAGAAGGTTACTGTAAAATTGGTCTTTATAATGGACAGTGGCACCGGTAAATTGTTAGCAAATAACTGAGAAACAAGTTAATGTTTTGTAGTGGCCATAGCAAAACCCTGATCTTGGCTACAAAGAAAATGTGTGGACATCGCTGAAATGAGTACATGAGAATCCCAGCAAACTATTGTGAGAAGCTTGTAGAAGGTTACCCAAAATGTTTTGGTTTTTTTTGCCGTGTGATTAGCTGATTCAGAGTCAGTTGACTGGGTGTATCCATTCAAGTTGTTTGTGAGTGTATTGTGGATATTTTGAAATCACAACTGTATTTTTGTAGCGTTGAGATTAGAAAAGTTCCTGGTAAGGCCCAGTACATTGAAGTATAAAACCCCAGAATTGACAAAGTGTACTTTATTTCTTTCCCATGACTGCATACGAAAACCATATGTAATTCTCCACTAAAAATATGTTCATCAGACGTTTTTGTGGTAGGAAACCATTTTGTGCTTTGGCACAACACAGTCATTACATCCTTTCATACATGAAAGGGCAACAATCTTCTCCAAAATAAAGCGTCAACAGGCTGGCAATTAACCAGAGAATACTGGCAATAGAACAAACAATGTTTTCCCTTGGCAAGCTGCTTTCTGTTAAAGCATATAAAACCTCAGGCAACACTTTAAACATCCATTACTGCATTATAAATTGATCTGAACCCGGTTAGTTCACGTGAGAAAAAGAACAAATGGATGTAACTCCGCAGAAGCTCCGTTCCTTTTCTTCCACTTGGAGTCAAACACTTACGTGCTGTGCTCTGAATCACAATCCCCTCATTTAACAGAGTACATTGAATATGTCGGAGGAAATTATGCTAACCGTTTCGTGTCAGATTGAAGAAACAAAGGCAATGTGTTATAACAGAAAGCAATAAACACGATGAAAGCACGTTTTCTGCTGGCACTAACCACCACATGCACAAGTTAACTCTCTGTCTAGCACAACAGCAGCACACACACAGAGACACACACCTGTCAGAGGCCTGTGTTTGCACACCGTGTCATGTGCCGAAGGGGACATTTTTCTTGGTAATTGGACCTGACCATCAGTTGTCTTCCTTCTATTTTTCTTTCTGTCAATTCTCTCCTACCCTGTTTTGTTTCCTGCCTCTAGTTTCATTAATTCAATTCTAATTGAATTAATGTTGCAATAGCAGTAAGTTTATCTTAATTCATTTAGTGAGTATTTTGTCATCATTATCTCCCAGGTTTGTCAGTAAACCCCGTTTTTGTCAGCCCACTGAACCTACGTGAACCCATTCATCTGACTCATCTTCTTTTCACTGACTGCACGTTATTCCACACTCCCATATCTGTCTTGACAGTTGTCCTGACACTTGCCCCCTGCCCATGTTTTCTTTCTTTGTACGTTATTTCATTCATTTCTCTCTGTTTGCTATGTCTCTGGATTATTATCAGTTAAGCTGTGCTTGTGTGTTATTATAACCTAGTTAAACATTTTTTATGGCACTGACATATCTTTCAAATGATTAAAAAAAAATAATTCAAAAATCTTTGCTTTAAATTATATTAATATAAACCAGATTCTTATATATTTCTACAGAGAAGACGGAGATCTACTTCCTCCACAATAATGAACCATCATGCTCTCATCACTGCAAGTCAAGTTTTAGTTGACTTGAAGTTGCTTAAAAAAAATGACACCGATTGAGATTTATTAGGAACACTAAAAACCGTAATAGCCTCTGTAATATAGGGTGAAGTAGATCTGGATGATCACCCACAGAAAAGTTTTTTTGTAGGTTTTGAGCTCGTAACATTCGTCATTGCTGTGTCTAATTTTAACTGAGGTTTAATACGGCTCATTAAAACAACACCTGTGTGAACGCCAGTAACCAGTCGGGGTCGACATGCACTAGACCTCATAAAGTTTTAAAAGCTCTAGCTACACTTTATGGTGAATACGACTGAAAATAAAAAAGACATTTAAGCATGCTGAATTTGTTGCGTCCTTAGTAAAGTTCTACCGGTGAATTTCAACCAGTAGCATAAAATAGAAATGACTATTGCAGTATCTCGAGAAAACAAATTGATTGAGATTTTATGGGGGTAATGACATGCTATTTGAAGAAAACAAACTTTTCTTGCTTTCACACCGTATTCGCAAGATGAAGGACACTTCTGACACACCAACATTTCATCATGCTTGATTTTTTTATGTTTCATTTTTAGCTTTTAAGAACTCAGTTTTAAGACAATTTTTACCAAAAGAATCTAAATATATAAACTTCATTACTTGCTAGCTTTAGGAGAGAAAGCGTTTTATCGTAACATTCTGAAATAAAAGAACTTTATATTACAAAGCAAGTGCTGTTTACACAAGTTAATGAAAGAAAACCAAAAGCTGTTAGATTTTTGGAATGAACTTGAGCAAAATTAGCCACAGTTAAGCTGTGAGGATTAGATGCTGGCAGTGTTACCTCTTAATTATCTGTGGTGTGTATTAAATAAGCAATGAGCTGTACACGTGCATACAATTTGAAATCATTTACAACAAAAAAAAAAAAATACAATAAGTTCTTTAGGTTTGTCAGAAATATACATAAGGTAGATCAATTAGGACTTGAGAGTGACAACGACTCAAACTTATAAAGCTGCACTAATGCCTCTGGAGAAAAAAAAAGTGGCAAAATTGATTTATTTCTTTCCCCTCAATGCTTTTTGTGTTGGATTCATTTTGAGCTGTAGGAAGTAATGGTTACAAATGTGTCTGATCTAAAATCTAACTTCATCCTTCTCAAAGCAGTTTTACATAATCCAATGTATTTATTTAATGTTAACATAGTATAACATAACCCTCCTCAATGCATCAGTCTCTTCTCCTCTTCCAACTCACTTGTCCTATGCCATTCCATTCCTCTTGTCTCTATTTAGTCTGTCTGGGACTCTTTCTTGATCTGAGGTGAGACAGCTGCAATGTGTAGTTTTCCACACCATCCTAAATAAACCATAGAGTTTATGATTCGAACACACACACATAAGGTATGTGTGTGCGTGTTCATACCACACACACACACACACACACACACACACCCCCACACATACCTTGGACAAAGTAGTTGAAAGGAATGTGTTGGGCTTTAGCAGAAGCAGCCAGTTGGTCAATCACAAGTTAAATGAGTACAACGCAAAATGAAGAAAGCTAGAAAAAGTTATTAAAAAGACATTGAGCAAACTCTTTTTTTTTTTTTTGTAATAATACGTCTCATAATTTAACAGTTTTTTCATGTTGTAATTTTAGTCTCTTAGCACAGTTTTTTTTTTTTTTCTTGACCAATAATATGCTTGAAATCTGTTCATTGTTTTGGTGATTTTCTTGGTTTTGTCTTTTCAAAAACAAAAACATCGTCTTTAAAATGAAGCCATCATCTGCAAGATATTTGGTCCATCTTCTCAACCACATGCTCTCCTCAGCTACTTCAACTGACTTGCTATTTAAATCAATTCAGAATGAGATACAACGCTTGACTATTCACAATCTACAATTTCATAACAGATCATTGTTTTATTTGAAACTTTCGTTCAGAGGAAGTTACTATCTGTGTTTCTACGACTGTGCTTTTGTTGAGCCTGCCAGCTAAATCAGTTGTAAGTCATAAATGCACACTAGCCATGCCAAGAATAAAGTACATTCAACAGATTTCGCATCAGACAGTCAGTTGATGGTGTCTTCCTTTACTGTCATGGTTGTGTAGTTCATTAAAAACTACATGGATGGAAGAAATGGGGGGAAAAAGTCTCACACATACTTTACTTGACTTTCCCTCAATGCTGCTATTGCTGTCAACTAAACAGACTTAAATTACATAATCAAATTTAAAAAATGTCTATATTCTCAAATATCAATTTAGTTTTACTTGCAAATCTTACTGACTTCTGAGACAATGATGCAAGCCCCCATGTTAGCTATAATTTTTATCCAGCAGACTCTATCGTTGACCACTGCAGATTTTAACTATTGCATTTTTAGTTTTACAAACCACAGAATATTACTGTGCAATTTGCCTAAGAAAGCACCTAAAACTGTTGAGATACCAGATAGAAAATCGGCTTTAATAAGTAATTACATGAGAAAAAAAGCGTTGCTATTGTCATTACAGCTGATTTGATTGCATACACAATCAGCTGTTCATCAAGAGCTAATAGTTTTTAACAAATCTTCCTGAAGAACGACAGAATGACAATGCCTGGGGTAAAAACGTACCACCAGCTTATGAGTCCATCTGTCATCAGTTCCTGTAAGCAGCTTTCTGATTGGTTGCCAAGACGAAACTGTGATTATCGCCAACTGATGCAAATGCTTCTTGCTCTGCATCGTCCAACCGCACAACATCTGTAGATCAGAAATGTGTGTGTGTAAGATTTAAATCAGCAGGTTGCTACAAGGGCTGTGTTGAGATTGGATCACGGTATGCATGGGTGACTGTAATACATCCTGGACAAACATATGTTTTAATCTCTCCCCGAAGCATATATTCACACAAACAATTTACAAAGGATGGAAATTGTCCAATGGAAAACAACATGTTGGGTTAACGTTTATAGGTTTATTTCCTGAAATCTATAATAAAAGTGATTTTAAGAGGGTAATGAGGTAACCGGGAGGATTTGCTGAGGAAAAAACTGCGGGGGCATGGTCCTCTTGGCCTCATGCATGCACTTTTCCCCACATACTTGATCTCAGGAAATGAATTAATGAGCAAGGTTGTTCCGAGGCAGCTTGAAGGAAACTGTGATACACCATCCTTGTTTTGAGACTTTTAAAGATCAGCTCCTGTGCATGTTTGTGTGTGTGGCCTCATTAGTCAGGGTAGTCAAGCCAACTCCATGGAAGCAAGGTTGCAACAGACCTTGTTAAGGTTTCACCAACCCTCGAAATACACAAACTTCCTCACAAACACACAAATGCACAATTCAGAGCACTGACAAATACTGCATTTTGCCATGGAGGACAATAGTTCACACTTAGTTGTAATAAGCCTAATTTATTTTGTGTACAGGTATTTGTGTACGTGGATATTTTCCCTCTGTGAGTAAGAGTGAGAGTGATGCAACTCAATTCGGTGTTGAGTCAAGATGCAGCAATGTAGGGAGAAAGTGCAGCTTTCTCCCTACATGTACGTTCAAGCAACGTACATTTGCTTGAACGTCAGTTAAACGTTCAAGCAAATGTACCCAGACACTTGTTGTTAACAAGCCAGAGGGTATGTATAGTCTCTCCTGTGACTTTTAGGGTCTTCCCTGCAGTCTTTTTCCATTGGGGGGCGGGGAGGGTTTCCAGACAATGGCTGAAAGGAGGCATTAGACCAGAGGTCTTCAAAGTCAGGGCTAGAGGTCCAGTGTTCTACAACTTTTAGATGCGACTCCGCTTCAACCCATCTGAGCCACATAAGAAGGTCATTAGCAGGAGTCTGGAGAATTTGACTGCACTAAGGAGGTGATTCAGGTGTTTTTGGAGTGAGGAGACATCTTGAAAAAAAAAACACAAGACCTCAAGGCCTGGATTTGGAGACCCCTACATTACCACGGTAACTGACTTCTTTGTGAACGAAGGAAGTGGCTCTTCTCCAATCCAACCCCAGATGATGCAGTTCCTACTCATCTTCTTAGTCCTGCCATCAAACCGACCCTATTGGTTGCAATACAAAAATTCCATTGACCCTAGATGAAATTTGGAGTAATGTTAGACCAGTAAATTTAAACCTTTGCATGGATGTAACATGTAAACTCCCCACAGAAAGGCGCTCGGTCAAATTTGAAACTGAGAAACTTGTCACTGCAAGATATAGCCTGTATATCTGTTCAAGCGACAAATATAAAAATGACCAAAAATTTAATTTTAACTCAACATAAACGCACAAGACAAACATTGAGATTCTACAGCTACACATTTTGATGTACATCACTTCTGAAAGTAAGTCTCAGTCTTGTTCCTCAAGCAAGCTCCCTGACATGTATTACATTTCCTCTAGCAGAAGAGATGATTAAAATAAATGGCTGAGCATGTCAATCCTTAGTTTAATTCAGTACAAACCTGATAATCATCCACTTAATTGAATGAAGCCTGTTGGAGGAGTAGAACACTGAAAATACGGCAGGCAGGGGGATTAAGTACCTTGTTTAGGAAATGCTGGGGTGATTGAGAATTTAAACGAGGATCATTTGTGGGTAAAGCACAGAGGAGTTTGCAGTGTCGTGTCAGTAGCCTTTTCATTTCATGAACTGCTGTTGTTTGCAAGACCAGGGATGGTGATGAGAGTCAGCTTCTCCTATTCTGAGGCCATGCCTCCCAACTTTTTTAAAGGTGGGGAAACTTTCTATAGGTTTGACGAGGTGAGTCAGCCTAATCTAGAGAAGTTTGAGTATTTTTATCTAAGGACTGAGTACACTGATGGATGAATCAGGGCACTGGGTGCAATACTGCAGGTGTCCTTCTATTGATAAGTGGAAAATGATGGATAGATGTTTCATTATTTATTTCACCTTTTTAAATCTTTTTGTGTTCTCTCTCCTAAGAATTAGACTCTTGATAATATTGTGGAGCCAAATTAAATTGCTTTTTTTGTCTTCAAATGGCTTTATTTAAATATGATAATACATTTTAAAAATAATAAATCTAAAAGTATACGCATACATGTGCATACTCAGCCCATTTCACTGTCAATTTCTGT
The DNA here is from genome assembly GCA_903067065.1 of Brachyrhaphis terrabensis. Classification (NCBI taxonomy): domain Eukaryota; kingdom Metazoa; phylum Chordata; class Actinopteri; order Cyprinodontiformes; family Poeciliidae; genus Brachyrhaphis; species Brachyrhaphis terrabensis. Next base: position 25,112 of record CAEGAG010091036.1, read on the forward strand.
GAGTTTCCCTTCATGATATTAAGCTAATGGTGGATTTATCTCATAAAATATTCAGGTTTGTAACAGGAGGGGTCTTGGCAGTGTAAATTCCTTGCTCATCTAGTTGTTCCAATTTCTGATTATTTCTACAATGTGGTTTATTACATCTCTTTTGGAATGGCAATTTAGGAAACAAATGATCTTTAGAAAGTGTTTGGTATGTATGAATCCAAAACCTAATCTATCTGAGTAAGACTCTGATATAGCATTATATTGTAAAGAAGAAGAAGAAAAAAATCAGTGTTCACTTTACTCATTGGTTTTAATGTGGTGACTAATTGCCATAAATGAAGAGAGAAAAAAACATTGATAATACTGACTGTTTCTTGCATAAACAACATAAACAAGCTCAATGATTCCGTTATATTGAGAATTATGTGTCTCAGAAAGAGGCTTATAGCCATAAGCATTGTTGAGGGGGTTCAATTATTCTCTATAAAGTTTGCCATAAGCATATAAGGAGCTTTGATCAGATGAAACCAATTTTAACCTTTTGCCCTGGTTAAATTTGAAAGAAAACTGACTTCGAGCAGTTACTGAGCGAGAGTCTTAAAAAGAGCTCAGACCAAAGAAGAGGTTCACCTTCCAAAGTAAAACACCAATAATCATACACTCAGTCAAATAATGCATAAGCACATTTTTGTGCATGAATGGCCTAGTCAAAGGACCAATTGGGAATATTTGGCAGGGCAAAACAAACTTATACTGTCTATTAAGTCTTTGAGCCTGAAAAAGCAGATATTTGCAATTCATAACTTTCTGATAAATGCAACTTACTGCAGATTCACAAGACAAACCGACTTTATACCGGGGAATAAAGCGGGAGACAGACACACTCATCGTTTGAACTGCATCAGAGACTCCTCCAGATGGTAGGAAAGCAAAGGATATTAAAGAATTTGGTGGGGGAATGCAGGGGGTAACTTTCTGAGAGGAGGCAAGAGGGTTAAATCTCTGATTGGAATGCACAGCTGCACAAGGACACACATTGACACACGCATGCACACACACAAAAATGCACATGCATATTGTTACACAGCTGAGAATGCAGGGATTGCAAAGACATTTCTAGTTATGAGACTTAACAGAGCTTTATGAGTCAGCAGAGGAGCTCTGTCTTTCAGTCCGTCTGCTCGCTTTTGTTGTTCATCCCTGTGTCATCTTCACCTTAATCACTCTTTCTAATGTGTCATCCTTAGGATGACTTTGGAGCTTTTAAAGTGGCATGCAGCACTGCACATGTGGCAGCTGCTTTAGCCACAATCAGTAGTGGAAAACCACATTGTAGAAGCAAAATATTCTCCCATTTAGTCAAAGAAAAGTTATTCAGACAGGCTGAATACTCCCAAAATTATATATATAAATATATAAAAATCTTATTTCTGGTGACAGTACTGTATTAAGCATGCAAGATTTACAGAAAAAAAAAGAATCAATGTGGTCTAATTTGGAATAATAATAAAAAAAAAACATGGGGTGAGACATTTTCATTGCTTCAGTCTGAAAGGAGAAAATATGTGCTGGTGAAACAATGAGTGAAAGATCTTTACAATCAAGAACCACTCGCTAATTCTCTCACATCAGGAACATTTGGATAGGGGAGTGCGGACGGGGCACTAAATAATCTACCTTTAAATCAAGCACTTGAGTTTTGTAAGATTTAATAACAGTTGAATTCCAGCAACGTTAAATTTGTGTATTTTGGAAGCTAATTCTACCTAAAATGTCAAGAGAATATAAATAAATATGTGGGACAAGCAAACCCTTATTTGCATTCTCTGGGTGAAGCCAGTTTCCAGCAGAAAAGGGTAAGACTGAGATGTTTACACTAATTGCACAATGAATGAATATATCGACTAATAAAAAGCTAAACATAACCATAAGGCTTGTGATTGAGGATGTCGCTGTGTTACAGCTAGAATTCAAATGTTTTTATGTTATTAACAAACAGTTTACCAGAACTGTACCTTGTAACAAATAAAACATTCATATTTATCTTATGGTTTAGTAGTGTCAGCTTTAAAAAAAAAGCCCAAAAAACTGACACTACTAAACCATGTAGTGTCAGGTTTATAGTGCATATGCACATGCAAACTGCAACACAATTCTACCACAAACAAACCCAGGATAGTGAGCAAAGCAAAGTCACGATAACAATGTTTAAATTAAAGCATTATGACCAACAATATAAAGATAAAATGAATCAGAAATATATATAAGGGACAAGTGGTACATAAATGCAAACTTAAACACTTTGTCGCAGTCGGTCTCAGCTCTGTCAAAGAGCAAATTTTGACCGTAATATTAGATATTTTAAAGTCTTTATTATTACATCTACCACTAAGGAAATTCTCCAACTTAATTTTCATTGGTGTTGCATTATCCACACAATCGAATATGATTTTTTTTTTTCTAAAAAGGCTGAAGTAAAGTTCACTTTTATAGAGCTAGGCAGAGATACGACTCACTGTTCTTTCAAATGTTTAAGAAAAAATGAAAAGATAGCAATGGCTGTGATTTCAGAATGCATTCAGCAGCTCTAGAAGATAAACTGCAATATATTTTTCCCTTTTTTTGTTGTTGTTAGTCAGTAGTCCCCGGGTTTGACTCCGATAGTCACTTTCGGTGATCATATGGTGCTTGTGCTGCTAATGAAGCTTACAAATATCTATTTATTGTCGCCTAACTGGAAATATTTCCATATTTGGTTTGTGGAAACTTTGAAAAATTGTTATTATGTGGTTTGCTACAGAGTAAGCGGACGCTACACCTGCCATGTTTAAAATAATGCTAGCAAAAGAGTGGAGCCAAGCCTTGCTGACTTAAAAGCAAACTTGGACAGACACTGCACTGCAGGGACGGGACTCACTGCATAAATGACAAGGAAAATAAGTTTAGCCTCATGTGAAGCATTTTAAGAAAATAAAAAGATCAAATATCAACATTTTGACTAAATTATATAACGTCTAAGTGTACTAATATAGCTACTATATCAGCAAGTTGGAACAGCCCTGTTCACTCTCAGGTATGGATTTTTATACACAACACACTTCCTTACAGTTTGAAAGTACTCAATGTCAACTTCTTGGCAGTCTGTGGTAAGATAACAGTGCAGCTGATGTAAACATCTGTTCCTTCAATTTATACATTTATGCCAAATACCCATGATTAACAAGTAAACTCAACGTTTCAAATTCGGCAAGCATCATTAATAAAAAATTGTGAGTGTGTGAAGTAAAATGGATGATTCTGACCAAATCTCTTAATAAACTAAGCCCATATTAATGAAGGGGTTGCGTCAGAAAAGAAATCAGGATTAAAAGGTGTTTAAATTGCATGTTTACTGTACTATGCTGTAGGTGTATTTGTTCTCAAGCAAGCACACATTAGAGACCATAAATTAAAAAACCCCAAAACAAAACATATGACTATGGAATTATTCATTATTGATAAAATAATTAAAAAAAAACATAACTATTAAGCTTTATCCACTAAACTAAGTCTTTACCATTAATAGAGAATTGGTGACGTTCTCCATGTCACCAGTTCATCACATGGCCTGAAGAAGCAGTTTGTATATTAAAAGAGCTTCTAAGGTGAAAACCTGTGGAGGAGTTCATCTTTAAGAGGCTTAGGAGTTTCATTACATTAAGATGGAGCAGAGATCTGCTCCACACACTGGATGAGAGTATGTTATTAAAAAGCTAAAGATTAGATCACCCAGAGATTACGTTATTAGATATGTGCCTGATCCAAGTCGGCACACACCGCAGTAACGTAGCCACGTCTGAGAAAAGGTGAAATGGTTACAGAAAAAAGCCAGCTTTTGTTTTTTTCTTTAACCACAGTTTTATACTTAAATTTATTAATCAGACATTGTTAACAGACAAAAATAGGATTTTTTACAAATGAGGATAGGGGAAAAGGATGTTTTGATCTTTATTTTGATATATCATCAAAATTTATGTTTCAGATGGTTAAGCTGCACTGCAAAAATGGCAATATGCAGCAGGTAGCAAAGTGAGATGTTAACAATCAATTGGTGTCAAACTGATTATTAAATGCATGAACTATAAAGAACCACTGTAAAACAATCAAGAAAAATGAGTTGCTGCATTTCTTTGTGTTCCAGCCTGCTAATATGCAGTCTGCGTTTCCATTCTGACGACAAAAATGTCAAAATCATCTTACACTTTATTAACAGTTGAGGGGTTTCAGAGTCAATGTTTTTTCCCCATTTCCTACTTGCAGCTCAGAATTTCCAAAGGGGAAAATGTATTTACAGAATTTTTTTTTTAAAAAAACAGATATGTGCTTGAAGTAAATCACATTTACTTGCAAAGATAAACCGGTCTACTGCTCTTTCATGTGTCTTACATAGGCAGGAATCTGTGACTGAGCTGTGGTTGGGTGCAGAATTTAGTATGACAGACTCCCTTCTAAAGCTGCAGAGCCCCTGCTGACTTGGTGTAGGGGTGTGTGTGTGTGTGTGTGTGTGTGATGGAGATAGAGAGTGTGTGTTTGTGCATGATTATATAACCGTTTCCTCTGTTCTTGTTGTGTGTTTACGAATACATTGGTATTTTTTCCCTCTCCCTTACCCTAATTAGAATGATTAGCTTGGCATCCGGCTTAAAGAGGAATAAAATAAATAAATTTAAAAAAGCACCAGAAAACGGTCTATTTTGCTATCTCTCATCTACCTATAAAACTGTGGAATTAGTTTCAGGTGGATTTTAATGAAATCTCACGAATGCCCGTAATTCAGCAAGTTTTATGCAGAGCAAACTTGACGCAACCTCCTTTTTTTGGGCCCGTTTCCCAGGAAAGCTCCTTGAAAGAGGTCGATCGTGCAGGGTCTCCCCCTCCTCATATACGTCAGCTGAGCAAAAGTGAAGACACCAGCCAGCAGAGACACGAGTGGGAGGAGTGAATGAGGCAAGCATGGATGCAGACTGAACTGGAACCCGAGGTATGCTTTAAAAGAAAAAGAAAAAAGAGAAAAACTAAGAAAATTGCAGTATCCTTACAAGCTGTTGTGTTTGTTGTTTTTCTTATCCATGACTTTGGAGATGACTTTGATGTCTTTGTTGTGTGGTTGGCTCATGCCTCTGCAGACATCACTTGTCAGTCACAGAGTCTCTTTGACAGGATGGTGCTTGCAGTTTCTGTCAGCATTGTTTTTTGTTCTTTTCTTAAAGTGGTATGAGTTTGCATGTGGCATAAGCAGTTTTCCCACAATATTTGGAGCGAATTGGAACAGTATTTGTACCCGTTGAACTTTTTCGCATTTTGTCGCGTCAAAACCACTAACGGTCCATCTTAATGGGATTTTTACGTGATTCGCCAAAAACAAAATGCATAATTAAAAAGTGAAAAATAGAGACTACATCATTTCAAAAATCACTTTGAATACAAATGAGAAGTTTGGAGTGCAATTGCATCCAGTCCCACTGAATTAATATTGTGTATGTCACTTTTTGGTACAACTGCAGGTCTGATGGTGACCATTGAAATCCCTAAAAGTTACAGAAACATCCTAAAGTGAATAATGTAAGTAACTTGTAACCATGCTTTTTGTTCATATTACTAGCATGGGTTTGACCTTTGGTTACCGCATCATGTTTTTAATGCGCCTTTCCACATTTTTAAAATGCTTGACACAGTTATCGTAACGGGAGTCAGTTTTGACCGAACCATCATGTAAGTTTCACAAAATGTGCTGACAACAAATATTTCTAAAATGCTTACATTTTATTTACACATGTGCTTTTTGACATTTTTTGTTTTCTTTGGAGAGGCATGAATCTTTCTACCAACTTTATCAGCATTAAGTCTCCGTGGTGAATGACGAAGAGAAATATTCTGCCAACAGCACTGTTTCATCATGAGAATGTTGTACTCGAAACACTTTAAATCAAGGCTACAAACAAACCCACCTTTTAAGAGTTTTATTTGATTAATGATGACTAGAACATTGATTAACAAATTTGAAAATGATTATTTTTGATCATTTTCATGACGGCATTTGACAAAATGTAAGATTTATTACTTCTTTCACAATTGATTACTGCATTATGCTTTTATTGTGTAAATTACTGTGAACTGTCTTGTTGCTGAAACGTGCTATACAATTATACTTGACTTGACGACACTGTTTTGTTTGGGTCTTCTCCAGTGTGTTGTTGAACGTCTGACCTTTTTTATATTTGTATTGACAGAAGTCTCACCACTTTGTTGGTGATGGTATTCTTTTTCTACCCTACTTCAGTAGAAAAAGAAAAAAAAAAGGGTCAACTGATGAGAGATGAGTAACGGAATAGGAAACGGCTGAATGATGGGAGTGTGGGAGTTGGAGTGGACACGAGGACGGACGATGACGGGATGAGGGTGGGAGAGGAAGGAGAGTGATTGGAAGTACTAAGCAAAGGTAGACTGGTAGTTCCAGCTGAGGGAGGATGAATGTTGTTTGAGTGAGGAACATACCTTTTGTGTAAATGAAAGTATACAACAAAAGTGGAGCAGTTGTACTTCAACAGAATGCATTTATATCCTGCAGAGAAACCTGTTAAACACACATTCCTCGTAAGAGCGCTGAACTCTGAGATTTTGAATTTACCTTATTTAAGTCACTGCTTAAGGCTGGTAAATGGAGAAAAAAAAACATAACTTGAGAGTCAAACCAAAGAATGCATTAAGTCCACATTTCAAATAGTGCAAGTAGATTGGTGTTATGTGAGGGTAGAAAGGGGCAGCGTGGGGCAGCTGTGTAGGGTGTGACAGCAAAGGCAACATTATCTAAGGCCTCATAAGAGACATTTTGGGGCCAAGCCTACAGTAATGAGCATAGGAGTCCAACTGTGCATGCACTAGAAGCAGACAGGAAAGACAGACCGGTGGGGGAGAAAGACAGGTGTCAGGGGGCGGGTGGTGCAGAGCTTGATCTTTCAGCACACTAAGCTTTTGTTCACAGCTGAAAATAAATGAAAGCATGCATGCCACATTTAACGCCAGAAAGCGCTTCTCCAGGTACTGCTGGAGGATCTGGATGTTAAGACATAATTTCCTGTTACATACTGCACCTCATATGAATATAAACACCTTTTTTAAAACTTTTTTTCACATCTTATCACAATGCAACCTCAAACTTTAGTGTGTTTTCTCACAAATTGTGACTTGGAATGAAAAGGTCTGACTTACATTTTAATCCATCCCTTTACTCTGATACCACCAAAAAAATGAATAAATAAATAAAATAAAATAAAAGTGCAGCATTTGTGTAACTTAATCACAATATAATATGGCTGTTTGGTGCAGATCCCAGGGGCTTTTATCCTTGGTGCTAACTGAACAAGCAGCAGTCAGTCAGAGCTCAGACGGGAAGTTGGGGAAGAAATTGAAAGCAGTTAAAGCATTAACACAATACTCCAACAATATGAAAGCTCTTGTTACTTACAATAACAATACACAGCCTGTATTGCGTTCTTAACTTCCAGATGGCACAAAAGGCTCAGGAGAGAGAAAATGACATCAGAACAACAAAGCTTGTGTAGAAGCAAGAGGTCTCACTTTAACATAAACTATAGGATTACATCTGTTTCTGGTGCATTTTTGTTTAAAATATGTTGTTGTTTTTTTTCATTAAGTGAAATTACTCGCAGTAAGCAGAGTAGCCATAATTCCTTTTTTCAATAAGAGTAGCAACAACATTCCAAGCTTTGAGCATCTCAGAGAGCTTGTTGCTTACAGTATCAATAGAGTGTGTAGATTGGTGTTGTGTGTAGATCTCCCCATGTCTCTGCATTGTTTCTGTGCTCTTGATTTGATATATATATTTTTAAACCATCATTAAGAGTTTACATTTTTATTCAACCCTGAAAAACACAATCATAATCTTAGAGATAGCAATAACGGATTCAAAACAGGCATGTTTGACATTTGCTCCACTGTACACTGCGGTTCGTGCCCGCACAGCATGGTGGGTGTTTTTTTTTTTTAACGCGCGCGTGTGCGTGTACTTGTGAGTCTCACTGCGAGAAACCGTTTTTTTTTTTGTTTTTTTTTTCTTCCTCCAAGCGGACGTCGAATCACGTGTCAGGGCTTCCAGGTCCTGGGCCAAGTTTCTTCGTGTCAGACCATCCACACTGGGGATTCAGGCGTAGGCTGCCCACGCGGCCCAACCCACCCGCGCGCGCATCTCCGCTCCACGCTGCGTAACCAACTCCTTAGCGAGGATGGACTGGCAGCAGATAGGAGGCATGGGTAGATGTTCCGTCTTTAACTGACTGAAGGCGCAGATGAGGACCACTTAAAGCGACTTCTTTGACTTCAGTCCGTGATTCTTTTTTTTTTTTTAAGGACTAACTGATTTTATTTCATCACTTACGAGCAAAGGGAAGACGCGCACTGTGTGGAGAGAAAGGGGAGAAAGAAAGAAGGAAAGAAAGAAAGGAAAAGGGAAGGTCCAGGTTGCTGAGAAAGGCTGGGTGCGCTAGAACGTCGGAAAGTCACGGATCATGCTTATGGGAACTCCCGATTCCGTCTTGATAAGGTATTTGAAAACAAAGAAGTTGCTTCGTGTGCCTCTGCTCTCTGGACGCTCATCAAGTCCACAATTTACTTCACACGACAAAAGAATCAGAAAGAGGGACGGCGAGCGCTCCCTGTCCTCCGGTGCTGCTTCTTTTGGCACAGTTACTTAAAAAACTGCAACATTTTATTTTATTTTTTTCATTTTAATGGCGATCTAAAAATCCTTTGTGAAACGAGTTAGAACATTTAATGCGCTTTTCTTTTCTCATGTCAGAACAAAAGCCCATTAAAAAAAGCTTCAAAAGAGCAAAGTCTGCTTTACTGGATTATCAGGGCTAATGTTTCGTTCTTGATGCTATTCCATTTATTATAGTAATCGGGATTAGTGTGGCGTAAATTGCTTTTTTCCCCCTCATTTTTTGGCGCATATTCCTGTATGCCTACCACTGAATGGTGTGGGCTAAAACCCTTCAGTATATCAGAGACAGAGCGATCCATCTGTTCAATCACATAGCAACAGGAAGAGAAAAGGAGTCAGGAATAATTTAAAAAAAATCTTTACTATTTCTATTCTATCACAGTGTAAATCTGTGGCAGTAACATACGTATCTCTGCACTCAATACGCTTTAAAAAGCCTGTCAAAATGTGGGATGCCTTGGAAAATCTCACAGCCAGTGATTTGTTCATGTGCCACTGCCATTTCTGATACCTCAGAATTCATATGATAGTGGAATGAATAAAGCATGTGATTTCTTTTAAATCGATACAGTGCCTTAGCTCACTTTTTAATATTTCTTCCAATTATGACCACAGACTTTAGTTGCTAGTGGGTTTATGTTTGATTAATTGGGCATAACAGTGAGATGGGAAGAAATCGAAGCAAGGTTTTCAAAAGTTCTGAAAATAAAAATCTAAAGTGTGACATGCCTTTGGGCTTCCTCAGAAAAAATATACTTAAAAAAAAAAAAAAAGAAAACCTTTCAGTGAAATTATAGCTGCAAATCTTTAGCAAGTGGTGTTTGCCAGATTTGAATATTGAAAAAAATGATTCTACCCATTCCCTTTTGCAAAACAGCTAAGGCTTAGTAAGATTCAATGAAGAATGTCTGTAAAAGGAAAGTTTCAACTCTTGGTACATATTTTTAGTTAGATTTAGGTCTGTGCTTTGACTGGGCCATTGTAGCACACACATTTGCAGGTAAGAATGGCCCAGAATTTCAGCTCTGGCTGCATGTTTAAAATTGCTGTCCTCCAAGAAGGAGAACCTCTACTCGGGTTTTAGATATCTCTGTATCTGTATCTGTATATAACACTTGAGTGAATTTAAGGTGTTGCTGTCTTTGTTTGTTTTAAATGTATAAGAACTGGCTAAGTTGGAAGAATGATTGTGCAAAAGTGTCAAGGGTTTGTAAAATTCTGCCGCTGTGTACATTCACTGGAAGCAAGTTCTTGTGTTGTCAAGGGACTGACAGACAAAATGGTTTAAGTGTTTATTTGGCCCATTGTGTGATTTGTCTGTGCTGAGCTGATCACTCTTTCACTCTCGTTTTTTTTCCTCTGTCACTCCTTCTTTGCTTTTTTGCAAACAATCCTTCCTCCACCTGCATGTCTGGTGTTGATTTCTGATCATCAACCGCTCCCTTCCTCCCTCCATCCTCTAATCATCTGACCTCTCCTCAGAGTGGCTCTGCCTGATGCTCTATCATGACTGATGGCGAAGGGAGAGTGCGCTTTCAGTACGAAGAGTGCCAGGAGCAGGGCGAGGTACAGGAGGACGTGAGGCTTTCTGTATCGGCGGGCCACAGGACCGACGCCCCAGACCATAATGGTGACCCAGAAGGACAAAGAGGAGGAGGAGGCCGGGAAGAGGAGCAGAAGCAGCAGGAGGAAAAGAAGGAGGAGGCGGTGGAGAAGAAGAGGAGAGGGAGCTGTGGCGGTCGAGGAGAAAGGAGAGATGAATGGAGCGCGGAAGTTCAGGAATGTGAGGAGGACCAGGAGCCAGAGCTGGAAATGGAAGCTGGGCCTACGCTGGGAGTCCGCATCACAGCTCCAATCCGCGACCCGGACTGCGTGTCCGAGGAGGAGGAGCAGCAGCCGTATCCGGCCCTGGCTCCTGTGGCCTTCTTCTGCCTGAAGCAAACAACAAGGCCCCGCAACTGGTGTCTTCGCATGGTCTGTAACCCATATCCTTTCATATGCTGGAGATCGTGATCTGACGACTGGTAAGCCCAAATATGTCCTCATCCTGGTTTGCCTGATTATGGTAAAGGTTGTATGAATCATTGGCGGTTGTTGGATGAATGGCCCCCTGGGCAAGGCCCTCCTTGTGGAACCCGATAACTAGTCAAAATGCAGGAAATCATCCACAAAAGATGTAACCTGCATTTCCCTGTTCTTGTCAAAAAGCAGGGGGTACTTGGTCAATACAAGGGGCCACCATCTCTCCAGTACAGCACATAAAAGCAACATAAAACCTGTTCTGTGCAGAACTGGCAGATAAGTTCTATTTCTTTCTATCTGAATCAATAATCCTGTATCCATCATCCCAATAACAACAGATAAAACTAGACATGGAAAGCTTTTTTGTCTGACTAAAATCTTGCATGGGTCAGTGTTTTTTCAAAGCACCACAGTACATTACATTGGCAACATATGCAGCAAGTCACCTGTCTGAACTAATGGGTAAAAATTTGGAGGTGTGGAAAATAGCCTTGAGGGGCATCACTTCCCTTTGTTCTTGTGGTTTAGATGGTTGGTTGGTGCTTTTGATGAACTTTTGTGCTTAGCTGATTTAGTATATCAGTATGGTGAATTTTGATGATTGGTCAAAATGTGCTGTTAGTAAAACAATAGTTTTGCACTTAATCCAGTCAGTCAGTCAAGCACTGTTTGCACAGTGATATTAAAGCAGCACTTTTTCCCCAACAAGAGAGCAAATGGATAATGGATGCAGTCCGATGAAGTCCACTAGGGTCAAGCTGACCTTATTTGTGTCGGAATGCTTGTTGGCATTAATAAATGCTAGGGGTGTAAAAATACATCCTATTCACAAGATCAGATACAATATTAGGGTCACAAGAATGAGAAGACCAAAGAGTCATATATTTTGTTTTTCACAAATACAGTCAAGCTTTACCAAATTGTTTCTTGATCAATTTCTAATCCATAATAGTCTAATCACGGTTTGAGTATCCTAGTCCATATAAAGTATTTTTCATTTTTATCTCAATCCCCTAATGCCAGTATCCCAAAGCCAAAAAAATCATAATTGTGTTTCCATCAACAATTTTTGTGTGCATTTTGAAGTATTACGCAAGAAAAGGTTGATGGAAACTGAACAATTCCAAATAGCTTCCTCAGTTTCGTAAAAACATTTTTATGCTTGCTTGAGGTGATTTTTCTCTTTTCTGAAAATAGTTAATGTGCCAAAGCACAAAGATCTGATGTAGTAAACATTTACTTCACATGACCGATCAGCTGTTCACGCCATTGGTGAAAACACTTAGCAAACACTGCACACCATGGCAACATGATCTGAACTTTTTTGTTTGGCTTTGGAGTTATTTTGATCTAAGCTGAGGCTTTGACTTCTATTAGGCAACTTAAAAGTTGACAAAGTGTGCATTTTTTGCAAAGATAATGGCTTATTACAATCTGCTGTGTCTTGTTAGGTCGATATTGTTCCACCAATGGGCATGATGTGATCAGTTGATCTTGATAAGTTTTGTATTTTAATAAGGGTTCCTTTGTGCTGTATTTGGATTTGACTGCAACTCTGTGATTGGAATATATTAGAATGATTTATTTTTGTAACTATTTGTAAAATGGGATTTATTGTAATTTGATCTTATTACCACAAACTAAATTAACTTGGTGAAACTAAAGGAACAGCTGAGCTCATTGCAGCAAGTGGGGGGAGAGTCAGCACTAAAGCTGCTGAAAACCATATGGTATTTCTGGTATCTCACTATAAGTATCTCAAAGTGAAAGAGTAAAATGGAAATTATAGGTGGATTTAGACACATAGCTCCTTAAATCATCTGTATACTTTGGTAGCAGTAAACAGCTCATGTCTATAATATTTTAGATAGGGTTATAAACTTGTACATGAGTAACTATTATGATTACATTAAAATAATCATGCATAATAGACATCTCAGCAGGGAACTAAGTTCTTCTGATCACGATTTTAGGATTCGTTTAAGCTATTGGGGAAAGTTTTAAATCAGACTTTAATCTTTTATATAAGCAGAAAAAAGGAGAAAAGAAAAAAATATACAAAAAAGGTTTTTTCAGCAAAATCTTTCCAACTAGAATTAGACAGATTTTTATACTGTACGTTTGATTTCAGTTTGTTGTTATTTATCTCCATTTCTTTCTATGTCTCAGCCTTTCCTGATAACCAAGCAATTTGTGGTTTGCTAAAAATGTTAATTGAATGAACAATACTGCACCCTTCAGTTTTATGTATAATACTAACTGAAACCCCTTTATGTTTACTGTTAGACAGTTTCCCTGTGCAATATCCAGCTGTGGGACATTTCACTACAATTTAACGGAGTCTAAAATGAACAAAGGCGGCAGTCAAAAAGAAGTTGAAGATTAATGACTGCAGGTACTTCTCATAGGGTGCACTTAGGTGGGTGGTGTATGCAATGTTGACACACATACATTACAGTGTGTCTGCTATTTGAAAGTTACTAAGGATGTAGATATGTAGTTGTTCTGAAAATTTCTTAACCACCTCCACCTCTCACTCCACATCCCCCATGACAGATTTAGGTGTAAACTTATTTCCGTCAAACCAAGAACTTTGTTCCAGATTCTTAATGACATAGACGTCTTTTGAAAAAATTATGCATACAATTATTTATACCTGTCTTGATGATGAATTACAAAAGCCTGTATTAACAACCCAGTATTAAAATTCCTCTCATAATTGTGGACAAGCATTTTGAGATAAACTTCAAGTTAGAGGTCAGACGACTTCCTTTCCATCATCTTAATCTTTAGCTCCCTTCACAGATTCTCTCATAAATTCAATTCATGACTCTGGCTAAAAATGTTAAAAGTTACTTCCAGCCAAAGAACCTTTTTGGTCAAGTTATACATCTACTTTTAACTTAATTTGGTCGGAGGTATGAATGATTTTATGCCTGGCTATACTTATATGATATGAGATTCTCATGGTAATTGAACGGCAATGACAATTAAATTGTGTTACCTATTGTAATCGCTTTTATTTACAACGGAAAAGCAACACTTATGCTACTGCCGCTAAAGTAATTTTGCATATTGACACCAACACTCGTTATTTCTGCACGTACATTTATAGAATGCAAACCAAATATTTTCTTCCAATTGGAATTTCTCTTTTTTTGTCATATGTAGTTGTAGCACCCTGCTGCTGTAGAATGACTGCATTTCAAAGTCTTTCCATAGGGGTTTTATGTATTTTATGTATTTACGTGTGTGCACGTGAATTTGGAGTTTCATTGTGGCGGCAGTCTGGAGTTTCTATGGGGTTAAGTGGTTTGGAGATGAATCGTCAAGTTGCTTGAAATTTGAGAGGATGCAGATTCTGGATCTTTTATATGCTGTGTGTTTAAATATTCTTAAACATAAGCAAACTCTCAGAAAAAAAACCTTGAAACAACCTCATACAGCATCAGTTACATCAGTTCAAAGTTATATGCAAAAATTGGTTTACTTTCGTTGATTAGCTGTCGCAAGTGAAGTTGATGAATCATATCCTCTTCAGCACGGTGCTGTGACGTAGGTCAAAAACTCACATTGGTGATCTGCCTGAATAGGTCAGTGTGCGTCAGCCGGCTGTTCTATATGACCCTCCTCCTTAGGAGAGCTTAGTATAGATCCAGTGCTTAAATGTCTCAATAAATCTAGGAGTGATGGCATTGACTGTGCATTTGTGGTAGAGAAAGGGTATCTGGCTGGTATATTCTGATATGAAAGATTTTTATTTAGTTTTTTGATTGTATTATTTTTTTACCCAAGTGGCTTTTGAATGATTAATGTGCAAACCCACTTAGGTAGTATCTGAAACATTTATTTTTATGTTTTTGTGTTCACCAGGTCTTAATAGGCTCATGAAAGGTCAACATCATTGCAAAACTGGCCTTTCTATCGATTATGAAAACAGTCAACGTTAACAGATGTTAAGTATGCAGCACAGCCTCATGTTAAAGGTAATACATTACATTTTTTAAAATGCGATCAAATTGTTTCCCTTTGCTGGCATGAGTTTCTCTTGGCCTCTCTGGCTTCGTTCCACAGCCCAGAAAATATGGCTTTGAATCGGTGTGAGTACATTTCCCTTCGGTATGAGTGTATGTGCATGGTTGTTCTTCCAGGTCTTTCTGTGTTTCCCTGGGATGCGCTGACGATATGTACTAAGTACAATGGCTGCTGGAGACAGGCACCGACCCCCGACAACTCGGCAATGATAGTGGCTACAGACAATGGGTGGATATTTTTTGTGCAGTGCATTTGTTTTTTATTCCTTAATGACTAATGATTCTGATGAGGAGTATTTTTACTTTTACTAAAATTTAACCAAAGTGACCTGTGCCACCTGCAGACCGACGCTATGGACTTTATTGGCTTCAAGCTAGCTCATGTCCAGGTCAGTATGAGATTTTCACAGTAAAAGTCTTGTGTAAAAGTAGCACAATTTTTTACCATCTTAGTATGAAGATGAAAATAACAAGAGAAGCAAACACATACTGTAATTTTTATTATTAATGCTGGGCATATATATAAAGTCTGTTATGCTATCATGGTCATTATATTGATTATACCACTTATTTATGGGTATTTTGCTTTGTATTAATAGTCTAAGACAAAAACAACAAGCAAAATTATTTATTAGTAAATATTAGTAATTATAAAAAAAAAAAAAAAAACCCTGTTAAATCTATTGGTAGCTTGCATTATTGTTTTGGACCATTTTCCTTTTTGCAGAGCGGGGCTACTCAGTGAATTGTCCAAAGGGCCACTTGAGTAACTTTAATTTTATGCATTGCTTAGGGTAAACTAATTGGTTGTAAAAATGATTTGTGCTAAAAAGCCCCCTCTAAAGTTGATTTTCATTCTGCAGTCACTGGGCTCTGGCAGTCACTGCAGCTGATCCAAAAAATGTGACATGCTACACTGGTGACAAAACTATATTTTTATGCAAATTTCAATGTTTTAGAGAAATAACTGCAAGGAAAATGTCTAAGATGTTGAATTTCACTGTGTTTATAGTCAAATTATTTTAATTCGAGCTGTGATCCCTGATTACAACTGTGTTTTCTGCACAAACACTCACTCATTTGACTTCAGTAAGTAAGGAGTAAGGCTGCATGACGTCCGGAAATTGGATTGGAATATTATTGGTTTCAAATTTTTCTGCGACCTTTAGGATCTTGACTAAAATCTGTATCAGGTGAGCATAGTGTGTTATCGTGGCGGGTAGAAATAGCAGGCAACAAATATTGCATTCCTTCGAGTACTTAGCAATATTGCTATTGTTCACACAGAGACATTTCAGTGAATATATTGTGCAGCCCCTACTTAAAAGCCCATGAATTGTCAAAATCTCTCCTTTCTCTTTTATTCTGCTTTTGTTGTTGTTGTTGACAAATGAAAATACTTAAGAAACTCGGCAGAAAAAAAAAAAAGGAATCAACAGCAGTGACTTGCAAATAAAATAAATTGGTTTTGCATGCAGAACTCCCACTTTAGGTATGTTTATTATAGTACATATAATCTGAATCTGTTTATAACCCTAATAAGAGTGATAGGGTGCACTCATTTCCTTTCCACACTTTGTTTTGTGAGTGGACACACTTCTAAATCTCTAAATGAGTTTCTTGTAAACAATGGAAAAGTGTTGTAACGTTTCAGTGAGCTGACCTGCAGTGCACAGCAATGAGGATTCCTCAATGCGCCACATAGTTGGAGGAAGCTAGGGCCACAATTGCACTTTCTCTATCATCTTATTGAAAGGACACCAGGAAAAGCATAATACAAAATGTTCACTGTTTTCAAAAGATAACTTTTTAAAAGTTATCTTTTAAAAGATATCAATGGGTGTACCTCGATACCCATAATTTACCCTGATCCACATCCCTCTTATGACAGAGTAATAGTTAACTAGGATGTTTGTGATAAAAAGTAGATGCTCCTGTGTTTGCCGCTTTTTTCTTTTTATATTTAAGATGTAGAAATACATATTTTTATCCTGAATTTGTTGACAGAGTTGAATATTTTTTTATGCATGAGCATGGCTAATGAGCAAGGCTCACATTGTCATATGCCTGCTATTGCTTTTATAACTGCTTGTATAAGAATTGAACCAGGTTATGTCAGAAGAGCTGATCTCAAAGGATATCTAGCCGTGTTTAATTCCTATGTGTCTCAAAATGAGTGGGTGTGTGTTCACGGACCATTATAAACACTACAAACCTGGTGGTCCATAGTAGACTTTGTAAATATTACTTGAATTGTAAACGCACCTTCACTCTGCAACAATGAGGTACAGTGAAAGTGGTGAGAAAAAAAAAGAAGAAACTATTATTCTACCTGTATTCTTGGTGCAAATCAAAAACAGAAGCAAATCCAAATTAGATAGAAGTGACTGTAAAATATTAAACTTGTGAGTCATTAATTCACTGTGGCAATTAGGATCTGTCAGCAGTTGCTTACAATTACCTTAATGGCATTTCAGCGCGACAGCCTATGTCATTAATCTTTTTAAAAATGTGCGTCATCAATAATCAACTGAATGCACTCAGGGCTGTACAGTAACTGTTGAAGATGTCCAGAAAATTCTCTGGTTCTTTTCAGGCAGCAATTACAGATTGCTCCCTGCTCTTGGAATGGCCTTTATTCTTCAGACACATACTCAACAAGTTGCCAAAAACATTCCTGAGACATTTTTGATTTATATTACCATGGTAGCATCATACAGCTGTTACAGATTTGTCCTCTCATCCTGTCCTTCAGGAAATCAGAAGATGGATACATTTTGGTCACAAAGGGACAAACTAAGTCAACAACGTTGGTCTGGTAGGCTGAGGCGTTAAAACATTTCCCATAGTGTTTATCCATCCATGCTTTTTGTCATGTTCTGATTCCACCTAATGAATGTTGCAATTGACATTGACACTCATCAAATTAAGCAACATTTTTCCAATCCAATATTGGGCCAAATTTGAGGAGCCTTTGTGAATTGTAGCCTTGATTTTTGGATCTTAGATGACAGACGTGGCACCCAGTGTGGTCTTGTACTTTATCCCATCTTTTTGATTGTAACTTTTTGAATTTGTTTGCATTATTGTAAGCATTGACAATTGTTCCTAAGGTTCTACTTAGTGTGAGATAAGATTGTTGGATCACACATCTACATGACATTAACACAACAAGCATTTGCGACACTATAGTTGAATATTACAGTGACAATATCTTTCTCCATTAACCCCTTTTGTCCTCATTTTTTTAATAAATTTTGTCATCACTATCCTGTTCCTCTCTCTTTCAATTAGCTTTTGCAGCTCAGTCGCTAAATTTGATCTTAGCTATGGTTACTAAACACAGTCATATTCCATCCAGCAGAAAGTATATATTATTAGCAGAAGAGCACTGAAGGAAAAAAATATTGCACCAAAGCAGTTATTTCCAATGTGATTATGCAAACAGTGGAGGCTATTTCTGTTTTATGTGATCATAAAATCCACTTAAAAAAAGGGAAATCTTAACCTTTGGCTAAAAGGTTTTGCTCTTAAAATCCAAAACAAACATAAAGAACTGGACATAAAGAAACATAACATGGTTTTTAGTTGTCTACCATCTGCCGGTTACTGTACCTTAACTTTCATGTTAGCGCTTATAATGCTTTAGTTCAATAGATGTCAATTTGCTTTATTTATGTCAGTTTATGGCAGCACAATCTTTTTTGCTACTGACACATTACAGTGTCGGACAATGTTCCTTAACCTATTTACATATTTTTTAAATGTAATCTGTTTGTGTTAATCTTGTATTTATTTATTCGCTAAGTAAATGCTACTTTTAGCCTGGTACTTTTCTTAAACATTTGTGTGTGATCCTAAAAAAAATTAGAACAGATTTTCTATTAGTGCCTTTTGGTTGACTTGTGGTGTCTAGTTGCACCTTTATCTTCAATCAGTAAACAAGAAAAACTGTTAAAGTAGAAATCCAGTTGAGTTAGCAGCTCTGTTAACTGTTTCTATTATTGCATTTCTAGTTCTTAGCAACCCTTTTCAAACTTTTTTTTCTTTCAGGTGAAAACAATAATAAAAGTAAATGTGTTCATAGTTGTATTATTTTATTTTTTTTTTTACAGTGGGCTGCAATTAGTCTGTCCTGTTCTGCTCTGGTCAGTAATCCTCATATTGCTTTACAGATGTCTCATAAACAATGAGTTCAGTGCTACCAGTACCTATCGGTGAAAAGTCCACAAGCCTTGCTTTCAGCGACTTAAGGTTGGGAGCCCTGATCATTTTTCATTGCTGCTTCATCTTCACAAGAAGGGTAATTTCAGGTGGACTTTTGTGGTACACAGCCTCAGAGAGCCCCATGGACAAAAATGCTTAGGGCTTTTCAAATATCTTAATGTTTTTAATTGGAAAATGGTTGTAATGGGATTTTATGCTTTCATGTTCTGAACATGTCAGGTCAGCTAAGAGACTCGTAGCATTCTTACTTCTGGTCTTCTCTCCCTTGTATGTGCCAACTTGTCATGTTGTCAAAGTTGCATTACATTTTCATCACATCTCAAGCAGCCAATGTGTTCATTTAACTTTTTGGTAGCGACAATGTCAGTGAGAAATAACTCAAGCATTTGCAATCTCAGATATTATTTGCAATTTTGATTGATTTGTGCATATCTAGAAAGACAGCTGGCAGAATCGAAGCTGTTTCAGTGGGATCATTCAAGGTGAAGGAGGGCTGTTTTTTTTTTAGAAACCACAACATCAACGAAAGAAACCCTAATCAGCTCTGCCCTCAGGTGACAAATTTGACATAACCCACCTCCTGTCACTCGTGATGCATTGAAATCATTTCAGAGATATATTTTTTTGTCTCGGTGTATTTACATCCTAAACCAATTTTATCTTCTCAGAGTGAGGAATGATGATAGCTGTCCTTGATGTCAGTGGGTTGTCCATCTGTTGCCACCCAGACATGCCTCCTGAGGAGGAAGTGAGAGGATGAGGGCGTGTGTACAAAAGACAGGCTTTTGCGCATTGCTCCCTCCTTTACAGGCAAAATGCTTTGTCTTGCTCAATTTATATTAAGCATTGCATCTATGTGTGTTTGCCAGCTTGCTAGGTGACTCATATTTGGCCTGTGCTCATCATAACAGCAGATTGAGGGTCATTAGGTGCATTTTTCTGCAGAGACTGAGGGATCCTGTCTCTGTGACGAACGAAACTCTGCAACTCCTGTGCAGTCCCCCACAGTGTGTGGCTACCAATTTTGGGCTAACTAATTCGAAACAATGGCACTTAAAAGCAGTAACACCTCTTAGATGTTTTCAAACTTGATCATATTCCAACCACAAGCTTTTTGGGGATTTTATGTGATGGATAAACTCAAAGTACTGCATAACTGTGAATTAGATTGAAGAAAATTATACAGAGTTGTTCATTAAACAAATTAAAATCAGAAGAAAATGGAGGTATGTGTTTGTATTCAGCTTTTTGCCACAGTTATGATTGCAATTCCTTTGAATGGTTCTAACAACTTTGAAGATTTTTAAGATTTTGCCTGTTTTTCTAGGTCAAACTGAGTCACACTGAATAGAGATAGTTGATATCACAATTTATGTCTTGCCACAAATTCTCCATTGGATATTGGTTTGAACTTGTCCCATTCTAACAAATGAACATGTGTTGCTCTAACCCATTTCATTGTAGCTTTGGCTGTATGCTCAGGTTAGTATCTTCTGGAAAATGAACCTCTGCCCTCGTCTCAAGTGTTTTGCAGCATCTGAGGTTTTCTTCCAGGAAGTCTGACCAACTTTCCTGTCCTTCCCAATTCTCGGAAGCAGAGGTGTCAAACTCCAGTCCTGGAGGGCCACTGTCCTGCAACTTTTATATGTGTTGCTGCTGCACCACACCTGAATAAAATAATTAGGTCATTAGCATGACTCTGGAGAACTTATCTACACAAGAAGGAGGCAATTAGGAAAAAAATTTATTCTGGTGTTTTGTACCTGTGGCACATCTAAAAACTGCAGGACAGTGGCCTTTGAGGACTGGCGTTTGACACCCTGCTCTGAAGCCGAGCAGTGGGATTTATGCTGAGATTAAACCACACACAGATTGCGTTGGATTTTATTTTGGAGTATTGGAGTAAAGGAAACTGCATATAAAGCCTTTACAGTTCAGGTTGTAATGTGAGAAAATGTTAAGAGTGTAAAACATGTGTAAGGAATCAGCGGAGTAGTTCATTTTGCTTTCTCTTTACTTGCGAACCGGTAGCCAATCCAACATGGAACATTATTTCTGTTTCTCAGTGCATTAGCTAAACATAATGCATAAACAAATATAACTTGTACCCCTCCAGGTGTTTAATAATGTTTATATCTAAGTATCCATGGAAGTCATTTAGCAAGCCAGCTTGGCCTGTGTGCGGGATGTTAAGGTGTGTGTATTGTGGGATTACTTCAAGTGCAATAGGATCTTTGTTTATCCCTCTGCTCAATGTTTACAGACTGCGTCGCAAAACGATCTGGAACTAATAGTGCTTCTTCTCATTTGTGTAAATGCGGTGTGTGTGTGTGAGTGTGTGCCAAAGTGCTTACAAGTGAGTGTACGGGAGTTGTACGTATTCACACACACAACGCGTGTCCAGGCAATGACCCTTACTTTTGCCCAAGGCGCTGAGCGTCTGATGTGAAAATGACTGTGGCCCAATGTTAGTATGTCTGGCCAGATGATAGACATTTCTCTAAATTTCTGTTGCCACAGGGATTATGGGAGGGTCCGCAGATTATATTGTTACAACATTGGTAAAAAGAAAGAAGAAAGTCATGCTTTACCAGCCACGACTGTAGAAGGCTGCAAAAAAATAAAAAAATAACATGGCATTACTGCTGACACATTTTTAAGCGCTTTCTGCTACTTTGCCAAGTCGTGCTTGTCAGATTGTAATTAAGGTGCTTTGTCAGAGGTTTAAGGCTAGTCTGAATAAAGAAGGTAGCTGCTTGTTTCTGGGGTCAGGGAGTCTAAGGAATCTTGTAACAACTGCTTGAACACACTTTGTCATTAGTCTTTAGGTTTTCTGCATATTTATTTTGTCTTGTGGCCAGTTCATTCTTACGATCTTGTCTTGTCCTCCCAGTCATATTTCATGGGTTTTATTAGAGTAAATAGCAACAGAGGTAATGGCTGGCTTAAGCATTAATGTTTCAGGGTTATTTGTTGTGTTAATGTGCCGGATAAGCAAATTCTGGCAGAGTCCGACACCTTTATTAACCAAACACAATTTTTGAGTGAATAATACAACTAAGGAAGCCTTCCTTCTGTCAATGGTTTAGCCTTTTATGCTTGAGCCAGAAGATCACTCTGATGATCCTCTAGCTATGATGCTATTGAGAGGCTGAAGCAAGCGATGATGACATAATATACTGCTGATACTGCCTCAGTTCTGTGAAATGTGAGAGCAGTAGTAATCCAGAAGACATCTAAAAAAGCTATTTTGTACACTAAATTATTTGTAAAGTGCATAAACATTATACCAGGTGACCTGTGAAGGACCTGTGAAGAACTACTTCTGCGACAGCCCATCTCACCTTTTCTGCTATTAATAACAACATACCTTGGATCATTCTCAGTGTGCAGTCATGGTGCGATTGCTGGTTGGAATGGATTCATCATCACCCTGTCTACTTGTTGACATTTTGGCAGTCGTGGTAGATGATGCTGCTGTTTTGCACTTCCCAGTTGGATATGGATATAAGACAATCTTTACACCAGTCCACCCTGATCCTCATCACAATCCTCTTGTACACAGTTTTAACTGTCAAATAATGTTCTATAGTTGGACAGAGTACAACTAAACTCAACTGAGGATAATGACGAATAAGATTGCTGTAAAAATCCAAACAACAATACTTTGACATGTTTAGCCTTACTGAGCAATACTTTGTGTTGTTGTTTGTGTTGTTGACCTCCACTTGATAGGAAGTCTCCAAGTCACATGTATTGATCTAGAAGTTGTAGTAAGGGTGAATTTTGTCCAGTTATATCTCATTTAACTACAAAGAAGCAAAACAAACTGAAAGACTTAGTATGATAATTTACTATAAACATTATAAACTGTACATTACATGATTTTGACAGTCTTTTCGGTCCTGTTCTTACCAGCTTGTGTAAGCATGTTTTGGTTTTTGGTGAGTTTCTTATTTTCTATTTTACAAAGCAGAATGGTTGTCTTCAAAAGATAGCTCCATTCCTTGGTAAGCTTGCAGTTGTGTCATATGCGACATTTTCAGATGGATTGAACGTTTCTCTGTTAGATGTTAGAGAAAGTTCAGGGGATGTGAATACTTGTGCAATGCAGTGTATGTTACTATCTTGCATGCTTAATGTCTGTTTAGATCCTCTTTACTGTCACTGCAACATTTCTTTGCTGTCTGACTCCAGTATCTTATAAAATAACCTTAACACAGAAGCATTTCTATTTCTATCCCAGTAGACCACATTCACTGTCATCTCTAACAATTTTAAGGAGAAGCCACCAGGCATTTCTTTTCACCCCCATCCTTCACATATTAGAAGCCTGAATAATCCAGCCTCCTACTTTGACATGTTCCAGGTGCATGCGGTTGTTCATCACAGCTCTGAGAACATTTTCTTCAATGAGGAGAGTGATGGAAGACTTAAGACAAAATGTAAACCAAAAGCTGGCATAAAACTAGAGCAAAACAGTAGGCTCACGGTAGAGTTACTGCTCCATCTACCCAGTTTGTCTTTTAACTCGGCAAGCCATCATTCAGGGTCCCTGTAGCGGCTTTGCCGCACCGATTGGCCAACTGATATTGTGGGATGGGATGTTTCAGCAGCTGTTGCTATGGAAGCGCCTCCTGTTGGTCATGGTCTGCTTGTGTGTTTCCATGCATCAGTCCACCATCCA
The DNA here is from genome assembly GCA_903067065.1 of Brachyrhaphis terrabensis. Taxonomy (NCBI): domain Eukaryota; kingdom Metazoa; phylum Chordata; class Actinopteri; order Cyprinodontiformes; family Poeciliidae; genus Brachyrhaphis; species Brachyrhaphis terrabensis. The sequence goes on from CAEGAG010091036.1 coordinate 48,852, forward strand.
ACCTCTCAATGAAAATATCTTCCAAAAAATGTTAACGGAATGTGTCAAAATCCAAGAGAAAAGAAAAATCACAACTTTGATGGTGGAAAATTACTCTGTTTGCACTTGAACAGTTCCAGCAGGGAACATGTGCACTGCTGAATGGTAGGGTAAGAAAGAAGAAAGGAGAACGAGAAAGCCAAAGATAGATTGATGAATCCAAAAGTTGAGGAAAAAATCCCCCAAAAGTCTAAGACGGGAAACAGACAAGAGAATTCAAAGCGGGAGGACAGGAAGTCAAAAACAAAGGCAAGAACAAGAGCAGAAGGGAAGAATGAAATGGATAAACAGGATAAAAGGGGAAAATCTGGGCGTTCAGAGGAATGGTGCAAGAGCTGAGCTGAGCTGAGAAAGATGAACAGGGCCAGCATGAGCAGAGAAAAGAGCTGAACCCAGTCATTTTAATGCAGCCCTTTCCGGACAGTTTGTCTGCTCTAACAAGCTGCTGCTGCCGTCGTCTGTCAGTTGGCCACGGCTTTCAGCCAATCACAGGTGTAAGGGATGAGCACGCACTTTTCTGTGCTCAGCCAGCTATGTTGTGCTTCCTATTGTCTTATTTTGTCAGTTGATGGTTGCTGCAGTGGGGATGCAGTGGTGTTCCAACATCAAGACATAACTCCACTCTCAAGTAACCCCCCACCCCCACCCCCTTCCTCTCCTCTTCCTCCTCCTCCTCCTCTTGTTCTGGCTGCAGCTGAATAATGTTTGCTCTTTCTTTGCCCTCATTTCCTTCACCTCTCCTTCTTTGGTCTTTTTATGTTGCTCAAACATGCATGAGCACTGATTTGTTCCTATCTTTCATGTTTTTATGTTGCTCCATTGGGGGCAGGGATTCGTTTTTATTTTCAGGCTATTGCATTATATTTGCATATAAACACACATGCGCACACGCGCACACACACCCCGGCATGCGAGGCAAATAGAACATTTTTAACATGATACCTATAGCTAAAATTGTCAGGGCATTTTTCTTCCTTTTTATCATTCCTGTCAGTTCCTCAGTGTTTGAAGTGGATCGAACCCTGCGGGTTTATTGATCTACATGCATGGATAAAACTATGGTGGCCCTTGATGCGTGATGTCCTGATGGCAAAAGGATTGGTGTGGAAGAGGACTGAGTCCAGCAAAAGTAAATTTATCCAGGCTATAAAACAGGAGGTGAGAAGATGGAGTGTCAGCAGTTGTAGGTGAAAAACCAAGTGATTTAGAGGAGCTGCCCTACATCATGGTTGAGGATGCAAACATAGTCCAGAGGTCAGCATCGAGGTGTTGGGGAAAGATTCCTAAAGAGACCATTAATCTCTTTTTGTGCACAACTTCTTCAAAGTAGCACTCAATTATGTTTTTATGTCGAATCGCCTTGTTGTGCTTGCAGTGAAGAATTTGTGTTACGGTTTCCTAATAAGCTTAAAAAATGTTCCGTGTGCATGTTTGTGTTTTCTTAGTGCTCTGTTCTGCTTCCCCACAAGAATACCACAACGGCTCTTATGTTGCTGCTGATTCCGTTATTGATTGAAAGATGGGTGAAATTGCTGTCAAAAAGAAAAAAAAAAAAGATAGGCAATGACATAGCACTTGACCATAATGGCCTCTTCTGCGAGGGCGGATCACAATATTGAAGCAAGAGCTCGGCACATCTGCGCACGGGGCCAATCAGTTCTGCCGAGAACGTGTGGGAAACCAGACTTCCTCTGCGACATTGACGCCGCTGTTTGGACTGGCTTGTAAAACGCGGATCTGTGTGCCCAGGGAAGTGAGGGCGTGCACGCATGGATGCTCATATGCTTAAAGATACACATGCGTGCGAATGAAAGAGTAATGTCGAGATGGATGAATAAATAAAAGATCTGGGAAACCCATCAGCATCCAGCTCAGGGTTGTCATGGCAATGTCGACAGTACGGCCAAGTGTGGCTTTTCATGTGTTTGTATGTGAGCGAATAGGAGATTGCTGCGATGTTTTAGGAAGCGCAATTAACTTTTTTTTTTTTTCCAAGCATACTCCTTCTTTATTAATAAGAAGAGCTGCCTCTTCCTATTTTTGTGATTTTTGGTGCTCATATGGAGCTTGAATTAACTTAAAAGCAAATGAAGACAATACTTATTTGTGATAAGTATTTGCATGTTTGTGTATTTCAGCTATTTGAGGCTGGGGGTAAAATTAAACAGAGGGTAAAAAAAAAAAAGATTGCTTATTGTGCCAGATGTGCCCACCCTTGTGTGCATGTTAGATAAGAGATGCTTTTTGCGCAGTTGTGTATAATAGATATATCTGGATACTCCACTGCATTCCCTTTAGAGACCCTAAACTCTGCAGCCTCTTCTTGTTCTCCCTCTCAGCTCTGTGTCCCTGCTTTGTCTAGTTGAGCTTTGCATGAAGATGGAGATTGATGAGTTGAACAAGCTACCAGCTGGATAGTCTGTGTACGTGTAATGATGGGGACATCATAACCACATGTGAATAAATGAGCGTTTTCATGGAGGGAGTAAGAGGAAGAAGTTGGGATGGTGGGATTCTCTCGACAGCGCGGATCTAGCTGGAAACTCTACCTGGTTTCTAGGCAACAGAACAGCACTGCTGCACGTTAGAGCGTCGGGGAGGGGAAGGATCGCCGGCCTACAACATATGTATGCGTGTGTGCGTGCGTGTGTGTACGTCCATGTTTGAGTGCTGAGTCAATATCTGTATTATTTATGACTGTTCAGTAGTAAGAGTGTGTGCTCATAAAGCCTGGGGGAGGGGAGTTGAAGGCAATACTGCAGTTTTTGTCGCTCATTGTGCTTTAAATGTAACGCAGAGGTGTCAATAAAAGAAAGGGGGGGAAAAATGCATCAAATATAAATTTGTGTTTCAAACCATGCTATGGTTCTCTTTGAAGTTCATGATGGAGATCTGATGGAGGGCTGTAGGTGATCAAGATAGGAACTATTAGGCCAGGTCGACCTTCATGCTCAGAGCCCAAACTGCTGCTCATGTCTGATCTCTTTGGCTGACTTCATACCCTTTGAAGGAGATAACTGAACTGCCAGTGAACTCCCAAAGATATGTACGATGTAAGAGGAGCCATCGCATCTGCTTGTTTTATGCTGCATGACTGAATAGAAGCATCTGACCAAATGCATGTCAAGTCAGGGTTTGAACTTCTTCCATCACCCATTAAACAATCTGCTTCACGTATTATTAAAAAAAAAAAAAAAAAAAAGGCGGGGCTGCACTGTGATCCCATCTAATTATGTCTCTTGTGCATTCAGCCCCTTTAGTCTAAATCCCCTAAAAAATGTTGTAGTCTACTTGTGTGTAATTTATTCTCTGTATAAATGGATCTGTTTGTTCCCTGAAAGCCTCAGTTGTTTCCCTTTCAGTAGGACAGTGACCCTAAAGGTATAATGGAATGATTTAGGATGGATGCTTATTCAAAGCTTGTTCAAAGATTCTCTCTACTCAGTCTGACTGAGATTCAGCCTTTTTATGCAGAAAAATTGGCAAAAAATCAATTTGTAGATGTAGGAAGCTTGAAGAGACATACCCTAAAAGAGTTAGGGTATGTTCAACCAGGCTGATTCCATTTTCATGCCACATCTTTTAATAATTTTACCCATAAGGATCTTTGTCTAATATTTTATTCCTACTTTAGAACTGGACCTTACTTTGTCAAATCCCATAGATGTAAATCCTATGAATGTACTTAAGGTTAATTTGTTCTGATAAAGCAGATAAGAGGTAGGAGGCTGCAATGGGAAAGAGAGTGTGGAAGTACAACCAAGAGTTACACATCTCTGTACGGACGTGATTAAAACAAACCCAATGAACCGTCCTCCCTGTTGCTGATCTATTCTACTCCACATCGAACTTGGCTTTTACCTAGATGCACACACATACACACACACACCCACACACACACACACACACAGAGAGCCTTTGTGCAAGATGAAAGAGGGATGTGAGACAGCTGACCCAGCTGAAGTGCGGGAGGCCTTCCATTTGTTGAGCAGCTTGATTTTTAGATGAAGTAGCTTTATAATTGAGCAGTTATACACTTGTCTGGGGAAAAGTGAGACTATGTTGAACAATTAGCTAGAAGCACATACATACTTCTGTGGTACAGTCAAGAACAACGTACAAAGTACAAGAAACAATCCTCAACATTTAGGATAAAATATTAAATCTTGGGGCTTTTTTATATTTCTTAAACATTCAAAAGTTAACCATAATATGTTGGATCATTGTCAAAAAGTATTTCTTCAACTTTCTGAAGAAATAAAAAAAGTTGCTCAATATTTAAATACAACAGAGAGCAAAAAGATCATACCCAGAAATAAAACTGGGTTTACCGTGTTATTTCTGGGTAACACCGTAAACCCAGAAGTTTTGAGGTATGCTGAAGTACATAAAACAAGGAAAGTAGTCAAATAATTTCTGAAAAACTGAACTCCATTTCATGAGTTTTAAAGATGACTTTTTTGACATTTAGATTTGCTGTTGTTCCTCATTAGCCTGACCCCAGCTGCTGATGAGAACAATTCTTTGCTTTGGCCCAGCAGGTTTTAAAGCATGACCCAGTGTTTAAGTGTCGGTGTGCTTAAGAAGCACAGGAACCAGTTTGGTGGAAATGGCCACAAAGGGACCATCAGCCAAGACCTCAGAGAGCACAGAATGCTGATTTTCCCATTGACTTTTCCTTCTTGCAAACAGCTATTTTATTTTTTTTTAGCATGTGTTAGATTAGTGGGTTGAGTTTGTGGCAAACAAACAGCCATTGTTTACATTATTATTATTATTATTTATTTTTACTTTTCAGTAAACTTGTAGGAGACACAACAATGGCGGGAAAAATAATCAATAGTACGAGCACCAAAATGTCTGTCTAGAAGAATTTATTCTGATATACAGTCATTGAAGGTTGCTGATTCCTAGTCTCATGAATGGTCCAATAAATAACTGAAGTCTTGTTTGTGAAGCAGCTGAATTCTTTTTATTTTTTTTTTCTTGTCTCGTCCTTGAGTGCTAGTGCTGCCCACAGACAGATTGACGCCCTGGGCACCGATCCATATCACCCGTATCAAAAGCCGCTACTCCACTTAAAATTTGTTAAAAGCCCTTGTAACAGATTTATTTATAACCTTGTCATAGGGTAAGCTTTTGAAGTCAGTAAGGATAGGACTGATGCAGACATTGGCATCTTTCAGGATGTTTTCCATCACTGTAATAAAAGGAAATACAATCTACAGCAGTGTCTGATATGCACACTGAAAAAAAAACAGTTATATTTGGTTAAAAATAATAATAGCCAGACAATAACAGCCAGACAAGCACTTAAAACTAGGACTAGAGTGAAGGAATATCTTCCAAAGTGATATGCTTTATGACTATTTATTAATTCATCCCTTTACTCAGGCAGCCACTTACTCCCATTGACTTAATGCACATTAGTTTGGATGTTGTAAGCATTTTTATTTGATATTAGCATCTGACAAACTCTTCCTGGCAGTTTTGTTGAAGCTGCAGGGGAGACATGTACTGTATGTAGGAAAACACCAGGGGAAGCAGAATGAAAACTATCTCTTTGTAACTTTTGCATGAATGTAATGTTTGTCATTTAGATCCAGACTTCATGTACTTTGTTTTCTGAGGATAAAAAGAAAAAAAGTTCCACCTGCAGCCAAGCGCAGTGAGAGCAATGAGTCATTTTAAAAACTCCAGCTACGGATGCGAAGACGTAGCATCAGCGGTGCTCGGTGGTTTGAAGGTGTATGAGCTTCTTTCTGTGCATTTATAAAAGCCCAAATGTCATCTCCGTCTGTGGGTTGCAATCAGTATTAGATAATCTAAAGTGGTGCAAGACTTGTCATTTGTGTGTCTGTGTGTCTGGTTGTCAGATTTTCCAGCAAACCATACACTGTGTGTGTGTGTGCCGAGCTCTGCAGAGGGGCGCTAACATGAGTGTGTGTGACGGACCTCCCACGCATCCCGCGCGGATCTAGTTTGTTCCGGTTGGCGGCCCTGTGTCAGCGTGGCCACGGACGCTGGACGGACCCCTCTTTTGGCACCGCTGAGCACCGGGAGCACAGACTTAATGAGATGCTGTGCTAACAAACAAATCAGAGAGCCACGGGCTGAGGGCGATGTGTGGGTATGTGTGAGGAAGAGGAAGCTAGATGAGGATGCTTGTCGGATCGGAGCGTTTGCTAAGTCCAAACTAGCAAACTCTCAATAGTGAATCTCTCAGTGACGCCAGCAGCAGAACCATCGGCTGTACAAAATCGGCATTTGCAACCTGAGAGAAAATTAGAGAAAACTCTTGATAAAAATCTTTAAAAAAATGCAGTTCTTAATGCTGTATTAATTACTCAAAGAGGATAATGTCTGTTTTTGCCATCAGCAACAGATCAGCACCCTTCTGGATGATTTGCTAAGCTTCATGGCAGTAAATGGATTTTTTAGGCTATTAACAGTCCAATGGCTTATTTTACTCAGAGGAGTCTTTAGGGATATATTTTTGTTGTTTGTTATTGAGACAAGCTTGATTGGGTGCAGGCATAACTAGGACTATATCACGTGGATAATGGTTAATGCTTCAGCATGATAGTCAAATAAAAATTTTGAATTGCCCTTTCTTAAGATTTCTCAACAGTTATTACCACGAGAAACAAACATTTCTAACAACATTATTAGTCCCAATCCGGTAGCAAGGCTGATAAGGTTGAATGGTTTTCCCGTAATCACGAAACGTTTTGAATTAATGGTCCTTGTTGCTTTGTGTACAACTGCCTCTGGGTGTTGAACATGCATAATGGATATTTTAAATGTTATATTTGTATAAACTCTATGAAGACCTTCATTGCCTTTTGAGTTTTTTTTTTGTTTGTTTTTATTTAGTCTTTTCAGAACCATAAACTTCAATGTTAATTTCTTGCATTTTATTTGGCTGACCAAAACAAAGCTGTGCACAGTTGGTTGGCATAAGGAACAGGAACAGGATGAATTGTTTTGAAAGTTGCCTCTAAGACATCACAATGTTCATAAAACTGAGTGAAGAAGGTATGTCTGTTTATAAAAACACAATTGTATCAGACATTCACTCCTCTATTTATTTAAATGTTAGAAGGTTAATTAATCAATTGATCAATTGTCTTTTTCCAAGTCTTCAGGTAGTTTTATGTGTTTTTAAGATTTTTAGTGCCAAGTTATGTTGGATCTCTTAGGAGATGCCTCTGCCAGCTATTGATATATATTTATTTTTTTGCCAAAACTTTGTCAATATTGCTATTATTTTCCTTTTCTATCTCATTGGCTTTAAAGTAAACCATTGGACGTAGGTAAGGGTGCTACATGCACCCTAACCTCCACCACCCCATACACACCCACCTGGAGTCATAAGAGTAATTCCAGGATTGCACAGCTAAAGAATTAGTTTCCTTTAACATTAACCATTTTGGTTCAAAGTGATGGTGTATTCAGTGTTCTGTGCAGATTCTTATTTCTTATTGCCAATCCCCCAAAACTCGTTTGCGACATGTTTCCTGTCAGCAGCATAAAGAGAAAGATACTAGGGGGAAAAAAGCAAGCTTATAAATTTCTCCTGGGTACCTGTCAACCTCCTTTTGACAGGTAGTGTTGTTTGAAATATTTGAGACCAGTAAAAGGACTACTAATACCACATTTATTCTGCAAAATAGATCTATTTTTATAGTACATAGCAGACTACCTCATTTCACCACATTGCTATTTATTATTTTTATTCTAAGCATTTCAGCATTCTTAAAATATATTCTCCATTGTACATCAAATGCATGTGTATGGGAAAAACATGTCTGTGGAATACTGAATATTTTTTCCTAATTTGGTAATTGACATGGAGAGCGGCACTTTGTTTTGGTATGTGTGTGGGTGTTTGTGTGCTGGTGGGAGAGGTTGCATATGGGTAAGGAGACTGAGAATATGTGTTTACAGCCATGTTTTCCATAGATCTTTATCAGATGTTGCAGTTTTTTTATTATTATTTTGTGACCTTCTCAAGAGACAGAGGACTTGTGCTTAAATTAAAAAAAATAAAATAAAAATAAATAAAAAAGTTTATATGCTGAACATGACCACTCGCCCAGTAAAGTGCTTGCCTTTGTTGATAGTGTTTGATAGTAACCCCCTGTGATGGCTAAAACAATATCAGCCATGAGAGGAGGCATGTGACATTTATTTTCCACTGATGCTGGTTCACTTGGCTTTGTTTGTGCGCTTGTTTGAAGGGCACACTTATCTAAAGAGGAGACTGTGTCATATGGGGTTAAGCAAGAATAAAAAAACAACCTTGGTTTTGATCTAACAGATGGGAGTATGTCAAATGAAGTAATAATAATCATATTTGTTGCTTTCAAACACAGTAGGATTTACACAGATTTGATGAAATCATTAAAATCACAAAATTTAAGATACTAAGTAACTAAACGAACTGCCCCAGTGTCTACATGTCTACTGCTATGCTCCTCTAAACAGATAAAGCATAGGACTGTTGAAAACGTGTCTGTTTACAAAAGCGGGATTTTTGTGCATTTCCACAGACGTAAGTGCAGAGTGCTCTGCAGTACTTTTGAGCTCGGCTAAAATTTTGTAAGGCTAGACTTACTGCAGTGATTTACAAAAAGACGAAAAAAAGAAAAAAAAAAAAACTCAACATGGGATGGCGATGTTGACTCATCAGCTTATCTACCCACTGCTGTAGACCTGGCTGAGAAAAGAAACATCAACTATTGCGTGCACTGTTTAAAGCTGTGCAGAAAGTTCTTAAACTTTCAGCCCTAATGATTTAGAAAATACATTCACTTATGAAGCCCTGGTGAGATTATGCTTACAGGGTAAGATTATTAAAGATCAAGCACTGAGATCAAGTAGTAAAACAAGGTCATTGTCTTAGTACATTAACTGATGTCTAAAATCAACAAATATTCACAAAAATATGGAAGGAAGAAATTGACAACGTTTTTGCTAACTTGCACAGCCAAAAGTTAGCAAAAAGAGCTGATACCAAACTAAAGCCCTCAGCCTAAGAACAATGGCCAGCAAAGAGACAGTAGTAATATCCAAGTCTACAACTTGAATTTGAATTTAGACGGAAAATGTTTAGTTGGTATTTGAGCACATGAAGCAGGAAATTGGGAGAGACTGAACAGAGCAGTTTTCTCTCGTGAGCCCAGAGCACTTGTATTTTAACCTTGTATGGAAAGACTGACATTTTATTTTTATTAACAAGGAATTACACACTGGCTATTCCAGGACACTTAATGCTAACAAACAACACCTTCCTTTAATGGGCTAAATTCAGACTACAGTGGAGCTGTCTGTTGACGCTGCTGGATGATCTGTGTCATGTCCTGGTCCATACGATTTGTGTTGTTCTGTTCCTGGATGTGAATATATGTTATTCTGATTTCACAGTGCTGAAAAAATATACCACAAAAAGCTGGGGCAAAGAGACTCTGACTTGTATGAGGAAATCCCCCCTAATCCACCCATTATTTCATGAATAGTGTTACTTGGTGTTTCTCAACATCTGGCCAGCAGCAAATGGGAACCTTAAGAAATGGAAACGGCCTTGATTCTCTTGACTGGTTTTGCTTCTTTAGATCATCAGCCTCCCTGACAACAGGCAGTAATGGGAGTAATGGTTACATAACAGAATCGTCATCTATCAAAGTGCAATAGGAGTTCATGAAATTCAATTTTCATTTCCCAATGGGCGTGATATTTTGATCGAAGTGCTTGAATGAGGTGGTTCAATCACTAAATTGGACTCCATTAATTTCTGTTAATGGAGTCGCAGCTTCAGCGTAAACATGGCTAATGGGAATATGAAAAAGATGAGGCATAACAAAGGGGAAAAATATAAAGTGATAAGAGACAGGAACTTCAAACATGACAAGATCACTGAAATGACACGCACAAAGAGGAAATACAGAAAACAGACGAGTGAGAAAAAAACTGGGGAAAACAAAGCGCTGACAAAAGATGAGAAACACAGGGAACTTACAGAAAGACAAAGGTGATGTTAGAACAAGAAAGAAAGTGAATAAGATTAAAGATAAACAGAACAAACACTAGAGGATGAGGAGGAAGTAAGAAGAGAGTTGAGTCTTCTGCTGCAGTTCTGCAGCATAGCACACAGCCAACAGATGTTGGATTCTCTGACTTAAGCTGCAAAGAACTATAAGTGCGAGAAATGCACATTTTTAATTGTAACTTTCTGCGCGCGTCCTAGCTGTGATGCAGCACAACATACTACAACTTCTTGTTTTGCATAAGGTAACACCAGAGGGAATCTCTGCATGCTTTCCCCTCTTTTTCATTGGACTTTCTTTGTGCGTATAAGCCTGCAAGTCCCCAAAGGCAAGGCTCCAGGTGGCTTTAAAACAATGAACAATCACTCTGACACCGCAAATACTCTCTTCATTTCAATTAGCAGCTGATCTGTACATTTTTTTTATGCTTTCCGAACCACCTTAGTCATGAACAGCTATCACAAGGTCAAAGCAGCACCCAGACATGCAGATGTGCAAAAGCGCCAACAGCTAATGAAACCAGCAACACGCCGGTCATCAAGAAAATGGGAGAACTTGGAAGAAAACCAGAGGACGACGAAAAAAAAAAAAAAGAAACAGTAGTAGATCATGATTCTTTCACTGAAGCTCAGACGTTCTCAGTGTTAACAGAAAGAAGACGACACAGCAAAGGACAAAGCAAAGTTTTACTACTGTTTGAACAAGAACACTTGAGAATTAAAGTCCGAATAGTCACAACTTTGTTCCCCGTTTGTGCACTTGTGGCAGGACTGTAGTTTTTGCTTATCGCAGGATTTGCATTTAGAAATGTTTGTAGCTCACAAAGAAACAGCTTGTGAAGAAAAAGAGGGATCTTTTTTGCAGGTAGACTGACGCGCCTGAGAGCGGGCAAATTAAGCCAGACTTTGAGCTGAATCAACAGAAAAAATGCTGCTTGAAACTCTGGCACAGTGGTCTTCCTTTGTGATTATGCAATGCTGTCATTATAATTGCCTTTCTTATCTAAGAGACATGTTTTATCCAGTGATACAGTGCCCTGCAGTTTTCCTCTCCCTTGAATGTTTTTTTCATACTTTGCCACATTACAACCACATTTTATCCTGATATTCACAATAGATTAAAATCATGCTGCATTACTGAAGTGGAAAGGTTTTTACAATTAAAATGTGAAAAGTGTGGCTTTTAGTTCTTCTCAATCCCCCTCACTCTGATGCTCCCATTTAAAGCCCAGTGTAGGACTGGGTAAGCTGGGTGACACCAACTAAGTCACTCACTCCTCGGTAAGCTAGCAATGCCATTGAGCTTTATAGCTGCTTAAAAATCAAAACAACAGAGAGAATGAGTACAACAGCTCTAGAGAAAACTGTGGATAAAAGAGGAAAAGTCACGTCCCTAGTTTGGCCATATTTCATATATTTAAAATAATAATTTTAAAAAATCAATAATTATCAAAATCAACTGATATAAAATCCTTATCATTGTGTTTTTCAGTCATATCGTCAAGTGCAACTATTGTCTTGCATACTCATATCTCTTGCCATGGAGGACCTTATTAATGTATGGTGGATAAATATCTTCCTGTATCTCAAGTTGCAGAAGTGCAGCCCCCAAACTTTCAACATGTCACTGTTGCCTGCAGACACTCAAATAATATAAATTTTTTATCCACAAATTAATATTTCAGATTTTGGCTCATCAGTTTAGAGCTCTTTTTTTTTTTGTACTCCAGCACCTATGCTTTAATGCATAGTTAAGGTGTTTGGCTCTGTTACCCTGTCGGCATGTTGCCAGTGCATGTTTTCAGTGAGATCCACCTCTGGTTGTTCTCATCAGATGGACATTAGATTGTTGTATCTTAGCCCCACTATTTCCTGCCAGTTCAAAAGAGATGGCACTACCGGAGATGTTAAAGGTTTCCAGGGGAAATGAACTTCTTAAAGTATCTTTGACCTGTCACTGCACCTGTAATCATTAATGTTTTCCTTTCCATTGCGTTTCTTTGAGAGAGCTTCTACTGGACATCTTAAAAGCCCCATCTGCTTTAAAATCTTAGACTGGGTGATACTGTGCTGTTGTAGGACAACTGCATTGTGTCTTACTGTCTTGCATGGACTTGTCATGGCAAATGACCTATGACATTAAACTACCTTCAATAATCTCACCTTGCTAGCAGAGTTAGGCTTTTCCTCACCGATTTTTAGGCCTCTTCCACAGCTATTTCCATTTCAGTTAATGAGGGTGTTTCATTAACTGCTTTTTAGAATAATTGGATAATGTAGAACCGGGTTATAATGTTAGAAAATCCTTCACTCTGAACTGACTTGATGGTGAAAAAGTAATTTAAAAACATAGTTAAATACTAAGTTTGCAACATGTTAACACTTCTGCACTGTATTTTTAGTGCATTTACTGCCATATGTAACTTTGAGCAGTTAGCTTTTCATACTTGTTGGCTGGGTTTCTCTGCATATCAGATTACAGTCCGACAAAGTTTTTATAGTTGTGCTTTGCGGAACACGGTGCGCTACATAATAAAACATAATTTAATGAAGCTTCACGGCAGATACATTTTTCTCGAGATACTCAAATCATTCGAGGAATTGATTCAGCCCCAATCTTCTGTGTAAATGTCCCCGACTTAACCGAGTCATGGAGTTCAACAACATCAGTCATTGGTGATGTTGCATTGAAAGATTTAAATGAAAAACTAAACTTTGCGCTGAGCATTTCTGTTTGTGAGTGTGGGGGTGTGTGTGCCCGTGTCACAGAGGGAGATGTTGGTGAGGTTAATGGAATGACGGTCCTTTTGCATGCTCTCTGATTAGGAGTAATGGAGAGCCTCTCTAAATGGATTTGGTGGCACACGACCGGCGCTCATCCAGACACAAGCACATATGCATTTTATGAGAGCAGAAAAGAGCAGGGCTTTAAAGGTGAGTTTAGTGACATTTAATTTAAGTGTCATCTAAAGGGGTAGACGTATTGGCAGAAATGACTAAATTTTTGAGAGAAAACGCAGAATGCTGTTTTAGAAGACGTGTGGAACAGGCCAATATTTGCGGTAATTTAAGACCACCTTGGCTGGCTTTACATGTGTCAGTTCAAACTGAAGTATCGCCACTTTAGGTTGTAAATCTGAGTCTCTTCTGGTGTGCCTATACAGCTCCTCATATATTATATTGGCTGATTCTTGGCAATTCAATGAAAGGAATGAATAAATCTATTCCAGGAAGCGTCTTCCACCATAAATATGAAGATTATATGGAATGATACAATTTTTACTGTGATATTTACAGTAATTTTTGCACTATAAGCCACAACTTTTTTTCACACATTTTGAACACTGCAATGTTGTTAATATATGGCTCATTACCAGTGGGTTTCATAGAGTTGTACATTAGCAGTTTTCCTTCATTGGTTTTAATGAAATGAGCTTATAAATGTACATGGTGCAGAAAAAAAAAATGCTTGAGTCATGAAGAGATGATTTTCATGACAGGATTGATCAAACAAAAAGAGGAGTTTAAGAACGGCGTGAATGCTTGCTGTGGTCATGTTTCTTTCAAGAAAGATACATTTATTTTGGTAGAATGAATCTCGAGCTGCATGGTCAGCTGCTGAGGAGACAGCCAACTTAACCAAGTAAGGACGCACTGAATGTGGTGTGTATGGAGATGAAACAGTTATAGCAATACTTTTAAACCATATCAATAAGACATACAAACACCAAGCAGGAGGGACTCGGGACATGTTTCAAAACTTTCTAGGTAGCAGGGCATTATGAGCTTCAGGGAAGAGAGGTTATGAGTAACAGAAAATAAAATGGAATTGAATAATTCAGGCAGAAGTACAGAAAGATCACAGCAGAAAGGGTGGTGAAGGGTTAATTTCATTAACAAAGAGTTGATGTAGGATGAGGAGGTTCAAAAACAATCCTGGGTAAATGAAAGAACAAGTCGGAGTATAATGGAGTTTGGTAGGTTGAATAAGCAGAATCTTTCAGTTGATGCCTCATCTCTTTCTGAACATAAAATACATACCTACACCCAACACGGGCAAATACACACAGATGAACACAGTCCCAGATGTAGTGTGGAAACATAGAGCCAGGGGGGAAAAAAACGTTCAATATCCGTCTGTCTGTCTTTCCTTAAATCTCCTCTGATGTTAGCCAACATATTCTCTCCATTGCCTTTTTAAAATATTCAGTCCTAATCGCAGAGGCGGTGCAGTCCATAAGATGCCAAGTGTTACATCCATCTACTCTCTAGTACAACAGTACCACCAAAAAAACTCTGTTTCTTTTTCTCAGTGTATGCAGAGAAACTGATTCACCTGAAAAGAAAAGCAGAGAGAGATAGAAGGGGGGGAAAGCTTTATTCAGCAATAAGTGTCTCTGACAGAAGATAAATGTGATATTAAAGCTCTTTGTAGTGCTGCGACATCAAATGACCGGGCCTGTGCATAAATGTGTGTGTGAGAGAGTGTGTGTAAGTAACTATGAGCCAACAGGGCTACGGAGAATGACTCTCTTAATCATGCTCCCTGCAATGTTTCTGTTTTTATGCAACTCTACAGTGAATGCCACTCATGTTAGGGGGTCTGTGTCTAAGTGCGTAAACTTGTTGTTAGATGCTGGTTTAGCATAACGACGTAAGCACGCTGATGCGATGGGAGTTGATTTATCTCCAAGGCGCAGACAGGTTTGACCTTTCACGAGGAAGAAAGAAAAGGGAGGAACGGCACGCGTAGGGAAAAATGTAACAAGAGGAGAAGAAAAGGAAAGATGAGCAGCTTTTACAGTCATAGTTAACAGGAAGTACATTCCCTTTTAACCACGTGTTGGTATGAGGTTTTTCCTAGGTATTACCTTGTGTAAAATTGATTATATTGTTACAATTATATTTGTTTATTGTTAATAAATAATAATAGTGTATTGAGCATGGAAATAAAATTAAATATGATAGTGACATCACCCTAAAAGTATTGTACCCCATCCTAGAACTCTGTGATTTCATCCCAATGGTCATCTATTATAGAAAATAAAATGCATCTAACAAAACAACTAAATACAAGGTACGATTTGAAAAAGCACTTAATATCCTAGACTCACATTACATGTTTTTCATTACGCCAACTTGCATGCAAGAGTGAACAGTGTTACAATAGCTGAAGTTGTTGGTCCCGTCCGATTAGTATGTGTATAAACAACTTCTCAAAGCAGAAATAAAGTTTTTCCCTCCCCCAGGAGAGACCCTGTAAAGCTGGCTTTTCAGTTGTTTGCCTAAAATTTGTGTAAAGTTATTCCCAGTGTACCCGAGTCATTTAAGCACAACAATTTATGAGGGTATGGCTAAAAAAATGTCCCATTCTCTAAAGGGTTTAGTCAGAGCTTTCTCAAAGCCCTCACTGTGTTTTCTCGCCGGTATGCTTCGGGCTTTCTTGTCAAGTTGTAACCTCTTACTGCAGCCTTAGATGCTGAGCTCTCCGAGTTCCTAAATTATTAAAAATAAAAAGACTGATTTGTTATGACACTCACAGCTGTGCTCTGGTGTGCCCCGCTTCTAGCTGCAGTGCTTTAAATGTCTCTACTCCTTTACTGGAGTCCACTAGGGCCAAACATTTTTGTAGACGGAACAAGAAAAGGACACAAATAAGGTTGATGTTGTACATCAGAGCAAGGAGTAAGGCCAGTGGTGAGTTTGAAACTCTTTGGTCACAAATTGACCAGTGTTGCAAATGGGGGAAACAAAACAGATCAGCTCACCTCTCACATACTTCCTGTAAAACTTAATAATGAAAAGAAATGCTGTAGATGCAATTATCTTGCACAATTTCTATTTTAGATTTTCAGATCCTATTTTTATATGTCAATAACATTCTGGCTAATTTTTGAAATTATCTTTGAGAATTAAAATAAACAATGTATGAAAAGTCATTTTGATCTGCATGCTCATTTGGAACCACAAACCTCAGTTAGACTAAATGTAGGATTGCTGGAGAAATCTCAAAGCAAATGGACACTGCTTGGTCCTGAGTAACTTAGTTAAAAATTTATTTTTATCATTAAAATTTAGTTTGAAGGAAAGAATATACTTAATTTAAAAAAGTAGTGCTTGGTTAAAACTTAATATACGTCTGTTTAATGTGGAGCTTTACTTGAAGTGTATGTCACAGTTATGACCAGGATTTTCTTATTTTTGCTTTTAAAGCTTAATGCGAAGACACAGTTTTTAGCTGATTGAAGAACTACAATGCAAGCAAATATAAAAACAGCATTTTTTTCCCAGCCATCATGAAAGCTGATTGATTGATTGATTTTTCATATTATGATAGCGATAACGTAATGTCATTAGCGTCAGACCGGTGTCATCATAAAGCAGTTTTACTAATACTTTTAAACAAACTCAAAATGAGTAGTTTACATCTTAAACTGTCTTATTTCCAAGTAGCATCATTTAGGATACGTAGCAAAATATCAGTCTTGTTTAGGATTCCCTGAAAAATCTCACTCCTTACCTCATCTCTGACATTCCTAAGACGATTCCAACAGTGATGTAGGTAGAATGCTCAAATGGATGATCAACTCTCCTGCAATACTTTCAGTCTTCCTGTTTCTCACTGAAAATCTAATTCCTTCTCACTCTCTTGCTGCTTGAGTGAATAGACACACCTTGATATATTATGGGAAATACAGTCACCCATTACAGAGGCACGATTCTTATATATCTGACTTTAATTTTTAAACACGTCATACCCTGAAGGAAAAGAATCAAACGAAGCAGCTTTTGCAGCTTTTATCCCAAACAATTGTCTTTTGGTTCAATTTCTATCTTAAGTACCACTTCATGGATTATGTATATGATGGGCTATTTGTATATCTTTTGTTGTGCAGTTCATTGTGAAGTTTCTATAAATCTAATTGTGTGACTTACTATGGGACTGCCTTCAAAGTATTCAGGAAGGTCATCTGAAGCCCCGAGGACTTCATTTTTCTTCATTAAAAACGGTAAATGAAATATATTAAATCAAAGGAAATCTCTTTTATCTCTTAGGGGAGTAATCGAAAGCAGAATTGTCGTATTGGTTAGAAACGAATTAGACATATTTTTCATCAGAAGCAATGTTTTTAGGCGTACACATTATTGCGTTGCTGGAAAGGATCACAAGCAGGGCCTCAAGACAACAAATTATGTCTGAAAATTAACTGAGCTGATGGTCTCAACAGAGGTTAGACAAAAGAGACTAATTACAAGGATGATTATGAGGGTTTCTTTTTTTCTATTCAGTTGTGTGTGTGTGTGTCCGTAAGGTGCAACGTGAGTATCAGTACGCATGGAGGGTTTAAGCCCCTGATGCACTCAACTGGATCAAAGTTGGTTTCTAAGCTGTAGTTGTTAAACGAGTGATCCGGAGATTAGACTAAAGGCTCCACATGCACGCTGTAGCTGCAAATACAAGAAAAAAAAAAAATCAATGCACGTACAATAAATGCTTGTGTTTACACACGCTTACAAACAGAGGTGGGAGTGGGAGATGCTTGTGTACTGTCATGCACTGCTATGAAAGCTGCCAATAATCTCTTCATATACCCATTGGACAAAGCCATTTATGCACACGAGTGTACAACAGGAGGCTGTCAAGCAGGGCCGTAGTGGGCTGCTGGGTTTCTTCAAGCATGTGACAGACCCTACAGACGTGGGGAGAGAGATAAGGTTGGATAACAGGAGGGAGACAGTGGAGAGCTCAGCTGCCAAGTAGCTCACTGATAGCAGAGAGGGACTAAAATGCAACAGGACGGTTAGAAAGAAAAAAAAAATTTAGATACTGTATTTTATGTTGTTTAAATCAGTATTCTCGAATGGATCTTTTTTTTTGTTTTTTTTAACGAAGGTAGTATGCAGTTGTTGTCCAAAGTGTGCGAATACCCTTTTAAAATGCGACATTTTAGTGATTCAATAAACGAGATCATAAATACACAGTTTAAAATGTTGCCATGAATGTGACTTGCATCGTTTATAGTCCAAGTGAAAAACAAATCAGTTTTAGGAAAGTAAAAGAAAAATTAAAAGACTGTAACACCCTGGTTGCATTAGTGTGCACACCTCTGAACCAACTTTTTAAGGCACAAAATGATGTAAAAATGAAATCATACGACATCTTTTGCCACCCCACATCTCAACTTTGCGATATTTGCCAGCTCTAGCCTGCAATTTTATCAGATTGTGAAGACGTTACTTTTAAGTCAATTCATGCGAGTATAGAAGCAGGAAATAAGGCAAAAAATCCTCTTTGTATCTTTTTTTTTTTAGAAAAGAAAGTATTAAAGTTTGGTAGCTTTTCTTTGCAAATGCATTAAAACGTTATGTGAAACTCAAAGTTTGATCAAGTTGATGTATTCATTCAAATTAGGTTCCTTATGTGAAGGAAAGCAGCATTATTGAAATAAAAGATACATCACAAATGATCAGAACAAACTATGTAGACTTGGTTAAAGAGTGCAGTAATGAGCTTTTTGTATACATTTATTTTGCTGTCTTTTGTCTTAAATCTGTAGGTGTTGGAAGGAGTAAACTTTTTTTATGCCTGCATAATTGCGCACTTCTATTCTTCAAAAGAAATTCACATTTTCTTGATTTTCTCGTCTTTGAAAAACGGAGCACAATATAAATCTTTTACCTATTGTTTCTGATTTCCTAATTTTACCTTGCAGGGCTCTAGTTTTAAAAGGCTCTCTGAGGGCAGAGACGAGCAGAATCGTTGCTCATTCTCACTGTTACGTATAGTGGAGGATATCTGAGACCTTCGGCGTGTTTCTTTCCTAAAGCCTCTGCAAACCTCGTTTAAAATACATTGAATTATAAGCTAAATGAAAGGTGTGTGTGTGTGTGTGGCTATCACCCTCTGAATGACGGTAGGCCGTAGCATCTTTTCTTGTAAAGTCAGAACTCAACTCAGGCTGCTCAAGTTTAGTTTAGATTCAACTTGATATATCGCTTACAAGGAGAAGAACATATAAATATAGACATCTATAGAATCTAGTTGGACTTTTTGAAGAGAAATAGCACACTCTTCTAAAGAGGTTAGTTAGCATGAAAACCCTGGGTTTGTAAATGCTTCTTGTTTTCAGTAAGAAGATATATATATATATATCTTTTAAATTCCTTTTTGGTGGAAGCTTATGGTATCCTCTCAATCTGAGTTAACAATGCTTTTATGTAAAGCTCTCCTTAAATAATTCAAATCCATTTTAAGAAGCATTTTAGGGCAGTGACTGGCTACAGCTTATTTGGCAATGTCTGTTCGTTTCCTTGAGACTGAGAGCTCTTCTTTGATTAATATTTAACAATTTCCATTTGTGCCGCTACAACTATTCAACTGACAAAAGATTGTGATTGTACTATACATCTACAGGCCAATGGTGAGAATACCCATTTGTCCTTTATTGCATCAGTGGTGCTATGAAACAGTCGTTACGGATACAAAAACATTGTTTCTGTAGCCAAATCTATATCACTGCCATTAATTAATTAGCTGACCAAACAGTAAATGTGTTTGTTATTAGAGAGCTATTTGTTATGTTGTCTTACACCTACACGAGACTGCAATATGGTCATATGAGACATCTAAGTTAGTGCATGTGTGTGTGTGCGCGTGTGTTGGATCACACTCACTGTGAAAGATGCGAGAACCACATTGCAGTCTTTTTTCAGTATCTTTGACACTACAACATGTTTTGAAAAAAAAAAACAAAAAAAACCACACAAAATAAATGTATTTTTTCATTTTGGATTTATTGATTTTGGACCAAAAGCAAAACATTTGGCTTGGAGAAGTAGATGTTTCTGTTGTCTAAGAAAACGGCATTATGCAGACAGAGCTGTGTGTTACACAGCAAAGAGACTTCTGCCCACCCACACCACTTTGAACATCATGGTATAGCTCATTCACATAGATAGAGAGGCTGTTGTACATATGGTGTCTGTTTCCATGGAAACCGTAATTTGAGACACAATAATGTACACAATCAATGACATTTATCTGGCTTTTGGTCAAGATAAATAGTAAAAATTGTATCAAAATGTCATCATCAACTCATGTTTAAACTCATGCTCACCTGATCGTTAATCGGAAACTTGGTTTGGGAAGTGGGATGATAGTGTTGCATTTTCTCTCTAAAAACTTATGTGAGCTTTCAGGCAGAGAGTGCAAGAACAAAATTTGTGTAAATTAATTAAATGCAATTTCTAAAAGAAATAATCCTGGGGAAGATTAATGAAAGACCATACAATGGACCCTGAAGTAATGGAACCTCAGCTTTGTGATGACACACATGCTGGACTGAAAGAAATAGTGTTGGAATAAGCTAAAGCTTCACCGTGCTCCTCCCCCAAGGGGAAAACATCACAAATCCTGTTCAGTTCCTCTAAAGTGGACAAGCAAAAAAAAAAAAGAAAAAAAAAAAAGGAAGGAAGGAGTAAGGCTCGAAATGATGGGGAGCAGATTCACAGAAGGACAAAGCAACTGGAAGAGGCAAAGAGAGAAAAAAAACCTGCAGATAAATACAAATATATCACATTTGTATTGTTTTAGACAGTTGCAGCTTGTGTATTTGACAGAGAATGTATGTAGCTAATAGAGCAAAGGAGCAAAGGCTTTTAAGCGCATGTGTATAATTGGTGTAATGACTATTAAAAACGTCCTAATCACAATATTTTCCCATTCTGTTAATGAGAGTAATAAACATCTCTTACTGTACACGGATAGCCCTAATTAATGAACCTGCGGTTAAACAAAACAAACTAATAGCCCTTAAAGGACTATTACTGTAACTGTGACTGTGCTACTAAACAAGAACACAATCAGGATTTATAGATGTAAGGCTACAAAATTTTGGGTACACAGTAAATAATTTCTAAGCTATGGTATAAAAACAACACCATATGTTACATTTTCAGAACAAGGATAAACATAAATCCTTATCTGGAAGTCACAAAAAAGAGCAAATGTATCCCCTGATGCCTTTTGCTTTTGGTTCATTGCGGTCCATGCAAGCTCTGTTTCCATGGTAATTTTCACTAGGTCCAATAGTCTGGTTGTTAATATGCAATACAGTATATTGAGGTGTGTTTCATGTATTTATTAAGATGCATACAGAATGTTCCCCCAGTGAAACCACTGAGATTTCAAATGATTCATCTCGTATATATAAAAAAGCTAATTTCCTGAAACCTTATCTGCCTTCTGCATATGCACAAGTTAATATTAACCCGTGTACTTCCTGTGAGAACAAAAACCAGCCATCCTCCGTCCAGTTGTCATGGCAGGTTGTAGGTCCTGTTCAACGTGCATCCCATGTCGTCGGCTGTTGCTATCGCTACATTAAATATTATTTAACTATTGTTTACTGAGCAATGTGTACCGCTGAGCTATCCGTGCTGTTGAATCACTGCAATATGTTTTTTTTTTTTTCTCTGAGACAATAAATGTCAACGTAATAAACAAACTTCCTTTTTGCGTTTTACATTTTGAATGGCTTTCCTTTATTCCTTCTGTGAGAAGGTTTTCGATGTGAATGTTGCGCTCTGTATCCTTTTTTTGTTTCTCTTTTTGCATTTTTCCAGGCAGATAAAATGATATAGAAATGTATATCTTGCCTGCGCTCCTGTAAATGTTCCATAAAAAAACATACAGCACCTTTGGCACAGTGAGAAGTCCCCTGGACATGATGCTGTCTCTTTCTCTCTCTCTGTCAAAGACAGATGGCGAAAAAATTCCCACACATGGGAGAAGAGAAAGGCAGAGAGACAAATAAGAAAGAAAACCATTAACGTTGACAAATGTTTCTTTCTTTTTTTTTTTTTTGACCTTCTTCAGTGCTTGTATGGAATGGAAAGTCATCCTTGTTCAGTCGACAAATGGTACATTCGTACTCTTGGCCACAATTTGTAAAAAATACTTACTAACTCTGTTTGTCATTTACAAAATGCCACTTGAGGCAACGAGTTGATTCGGCCTCTTTGGGCCTGACCGAATGACCCACATCCATTACAATTAGTTTAAATGTCACTTCCATGATGGATATTAACTCTATTTGCATAGTCGTTTTAAAAGGAGAACAGATTTGCTTCATGTTTTTAGATAAAGGGGAATAGGTGATGAGGTCTCTGGTGAGAAGCAACTGATACTTACTAAGCTGCTGATGCAGGTAGCTGCAGTGCCAGGGTGGTCTGTGGGATTTGGCATTGACAGAAAATGTCACTCTAGCCCACCATGCTGTTGACACAAAGCCAATTCTACAAAGCTCACTTGCCGCGTAAGCAGCAAATAATACCAGAGTTGAGGTCTTTATTCTGTGTCAATTATTGAGACACTGAGCTCTTAATGAAGTCCTCTTTGAGCTATATGTGCTTTAAGCAGAATATGAGAAGGACTACTGATACCTATTGGTCAAGAGGGTTACTCTACTGACCAAATCATAGTCCAGACTCTAGTTATATCTATCCAAAAATCAATAAATCAGTGCTTCCATTCTTTCTTACCTCATAAAGCAGCTAAACTTAGCTTTTTTACAATGCCTTGCAAAAATACATATGCATTTTCAATTGTTTTAGATTTCGTAACATTACAGCTAATCTACTGTTATGCATAACTGAAAAGTTGATGATCAATGGTATCAAACATTGTTTTTTTCGGACATAAATACTTCTAATCAAAATCCAACCATTTGGGTTCTGAAGTAACCTAATTAGTGACGATAGCTCACTGGTTTGTAATTTAACATTTTTGAGAATATAGTCATCCCGTGAAGGTCCCATGGGTATTAGAGAACATAAATGAACAAACAGCATCATAAAAAACAAAGAACACATCACACAGGTCAGGAAAAATGTTGTAGAGAAGCTAAAAGTAGGGTTAGATTTTAGAATGGTATCCCAAGCTTTAAACCTGGAGCGCTGCTTGATCCTTAATATACAAAACATCGCAGTTCACCTTCACCGACAGTCGCGACATTAATTAGAAAAGCAGCCGAGAACAAATGGTAACTAGCTGAGGAGCTTTATGCTCTCGTGATCTCCAAAACCAGCCTTTTAAAAGGAGAAAGCCATTGTTTATGGAAAGTTATAAGCAGGCAGTCTGCAGTTTGCCACAAGCAATGAAGGGAACCCATGAGACGGCAAATATCTGAAAGACACGAAGATTTAACCATGACAAAATATGGTTTGGCATTTTATTAAATTAGCTGAATTAGTTACCAAAAAGCACATTGCTGAGAAGGTTTTTGATTGGTGCAGAAGGTGCAAAATGCAGATTTTGTTGATGGGACTTTAGAAAATATGACTGCACTTAGCGATATTCATTACATCACAACAGCCAGATTTCCAAAGCACACGCTCTGCCTACAATTGAAACTTTATGTGTTCCTTTTGTTTGTTCTTCAAGCTAAAAAGGATTGTTCAAAGACAAGCTGGTTTATAACAAAGCATTTGCGTTTTCATTGTAAGTTAAACTAAAACCACAAACTCTCAAGTTCCGCTATCATTTACTACATCCTTGAAACCACCTCTCTCAGTGTGCATGTCATTACAGATGAGTATCAGAGGACCATGTAGCCAAGGGAGAAAATTGAAGTGCCCTCTCTAATTGCATCAATTGGATTAATTGCTCTTAATAAAAACCAATTACAGGACCAGATATATGCTGCCGTTTCCTCCTGGGCTCCACTACCAACTAACTACACTAAACAGTCCATTTTACCTTCCCTGTAGCAGAATTAGGAAGCAATATCTGAAGCTTCATAAAAAATGCAAATGTCTCTGTTCAGATTTATAAAATGACTAAAAGGTAAGGTAACACTGCCCTTTGCTCTTTCTCTGGAATTGCTTGCCTCGTCAAACTTATTTTTGTCACGTCATTCTCAGCCTGTCTCTCTGTAGCAGAAGTGATTTGGAGCTGACTCTCAGAAAGGAAGTAGTTGCAACTGATTTCCCGTGATTTAGGTTTCCAATGAAGGAGCAGGAAAACATGACATTTACTAATCTGTCGGAATCTGGCATAGATGTTTGTTTATATTTGGCTGTGCCGGGAATGAATACAGCAAAAATGAGCTATATTTTCACCTCGGTGACAATACCTGGAACACTTTTATTTTCTGCACACCGACCAAAGTTGGTGTTTAGAAAGGTTAAATTATCCTTTCCTGTTGTCATCATCTTCCAGGTGTCGCACTTGAGTTTTATGTCTGTGCTGCTTCTCTTGATTCCTGTTGGTCTTTCTATTATTGCTCCTTTCGTTCTCAGTCTCTGTCCCCCAATAATTCACTGGACAAGGCAGACCCTCCAGCTCCGCTATAGAAGCGAAGCTCTCTGTTGCTAAATTAAAAAGAGAAGAGCCTGATAGAAAAAAGAAAAAAAAAGAAAAAGCAGGTTTAATGGAGGTAAGATAAATGTCATCTTTTTGAAACCCAGAGTGTTTCTTATACAGGAACAATCTTTTCTCAGTGAGCGATTAAAGGGACCCATTATGCCCCAGGCACTGTAACTTTCACATGTTATTGAGGAGGGGTGGGGAAGGTGAAGAGCTGAACTCATACTCTATATGCAGATGGAATCAAAGGTTGCATATTGGTCAATCATGTCTATATGTGAATAGAAAGATTACCCCGATTTGGCACACTTTAACTAAGAGCCACAATGATTTATGTCAACTAACCAACATGTAAGGTTACGATCAAAGTGACGTAAAGTTGACTCTTATGCTAGGTGGCAATACTTCTGTTGGTTCTGTCAGTCATCCACACAGATGTCTGTGTCCTAAATACGGTGAACTAATCTAGACTTTCAGAAAAAAAATCCCTCTAGCAGCTCACTTTTTCTACCGCTCACAGTCATTGAAAGGAAACCAAAGTTTTTTCTAGAAACACTGCATTTCACCTGCAGCCTGAAAAACAATTTAGAGTTGTGTGATTTTCTCCAAGGCTTTAAGCATTGGTCAAAGGCAGATATCTACAAAGTTTGTCAGTTGGTTCTGGGTCAGTATCACCAAGTTTTATCCACAAAAAAAACAAAAAACATTTTGTCCCTTATTTATTTACCATTCATTTCTTACCACTAAACCAACGATTCCATACTCATTCAACTAAAACAATATATTTGTTTTAGTTGAATATTTTCAGTGCAGTTAATTGTTAACATGAATTATGGAAAACTTTGCACAAATCCAATTTACTTGAATTTACTTTGGTTCTCATCCCTATTTGAACTGATATGAAATATTATGACAGATTATCAACTTTAAGAACTTAAGCAATGAAGAAAACGTACAATCCTAAGTATGCAAGACTTTCTACCACCAGTTTTGTAGTGACATGTTTGGTTATTAGTGCAAGACTCATCGACAATTGTCAGAACGACAGCGCCAACCAATACTGGAGGACAAATTCAGAGCAGAAAACATGCAGACAGATGTATCGGTGAGCACACCATGGCCTTTGCTTACATAACGTGGTAAAGCCACGTCATCAGATCTTATTCACCATGACAGCACACAGGTCAGTTGGTGCGGTTGCATCTGTTGCTGATATCCTACTCTGTATCTCCTTACTGCAAGCAAGAAAGATGTGATCATTCCAAACCACCAGCATCAATGCAAGTGCTGGACTTGAAAGAACAAAATGGTGCACAAACAGCACGAAGCAGCCCAATACTGGAACGCTGTGTTGTTAAAACTTAGTTCAGAAATGGAGCAGATGGTTCACTGAACTATAATACAAATGCAATACTACTTGCAGCTTAATTTGCTCCTTTTGAAAGTGGCAGTCCTGAGTAATGCAACATGCATCTGTACAGAGTACTCAGTACTAGAACTCTAATACCTGCTGATGGAGTCCTGCATGGGTCAGTTACAGACTGATTTGAAACACGAGGAAGGAAATTTGTACTTTACCGCAATACCAAGTGCACTTATAGGTTGTGTGGAGTACTTTCTCTTCAAATGCCTTCACCTTCCACTTAAACAAAGCCATGATTTCAATTAAGCTGTATCCTATCTCCAAATACACTATTTAGTGAAAGCATATGAAGTTTGAAATGTTTCAGTAAAGTGAGTTTGAAATTGAACCAAGCAGAAAATTACATTAAAACAATTACTTGATCAAGCAAAATGGATGAACTATTGAAAAATAATTAGCTTAACAATGCATTAGATTCACGCTCCTTATTTTCTAATCATTTTCCTTCCTGGCTGGATGGCAAGCATGAATCAAATTAGCTTCTCTTTTCTTATAGAGTGTTCAACAGTTAGTGTCTTCGACTACAATGCAACAAAGATAAAAGCCTCGAGGCAGTGCTTATATAATAGTAACCCGAGAATGTGGCCGGTCATTAGAGGGCAATCTGTGCAAGTGAATCAGGTGAGCTCATAGAGAAAGCTGCCAAGATTAACTGTTCATGCATGGCTACACTCCAGTCTGTATACGCCACACACATATGCAGACACACAGGCTAATGTGGAAGGTTTGCATATACATACACACACCAAACATAACAGTTCACACAGAGATCCAGCAGAAGGCTCCTAAGTGAATTCACATATTAATCAGGATTTGGGGTGCTTTAATAAAAGCTGATGACTTGGCTATTTGTATTATATTGGATCTTAATAGATGCATATGTTGCAGAGTTTTGCTAAATCTATTTATTAAGCTGCATCATTAGTATGTGGAGGTGAACAGTGTGTAAAAATGTCTCTCAGTGTGTTCTAACCACTCATGACTTGGTGTGTGTCCAGATGCCCATATGCTGCCAGGCAGGGCAGGGCATATGGCCATCTGCTGGTGCAGAGAAATACAAGCAATACGCTTTGACCTTTCTGGTTTGGTTCATGTGATGGGGTCTATGTGAGTTGGACATTTGGGCTGCATCAATACACATTGCTGAAGATGCTTTCTTTTGCCTTTTATTTTATTTTCATGAATTGTCTTGACTGCTAAACAAATAAAACCAAAACATTTCAATTTGTTGTCTTATTAAGAAAGACAGTCAACGTGAATCATCAGAATGAAATCAAAAGTGGAATTATCTTTGACTAAACCATATAATGGCTAAATGATGAATACTGTATGCTGTAAAAACTAGCAAATTGCTCAACTGAGGCATGGAGGATTTCACCTATAGTATTTGTTTATTGATAATTTATTGTAAAAACTCAGTTTTCTGTTTTATGTTAACAGTGCCAATATATCAAATTAAAAGGTGCATCATTCTTAACACATTATCTTCAATTTTTCAGGTAACCACCTTCCACCCACTCACCCCTTATTCTCACCCCAAAAGTAAACACTTCTCAGGAATTTAAATGTTATCCACAGGCAACAAGGACTAAGAAAAACAAAAGTTTAATTTGCGACCTGAACCTGTCTAAGGATTTTTTACATTCTTTCAGGCATGCTGACACAATGTCGGAAACATTATAGGTGGAATTCTTTTTTATTTCACTTGACTTCAAGGGTTTTTGTTGAGAGATTTTTTTAAAAACTCAACACCTATAAAATTCTGACTCATTATTTTGGATTCCCCTACATCCTTAACCATTTTATCGGTACCTTAAGCTAGTCACTTTTCTTGTCTGCTGTTTGTTTGGCGCCACCCTTTGACTTGGAGTAAAATTGACGACGTCCACATGGACATCCGGAGACACCTAGCAGACATAGAGATGAAAGATTTTGCATCCAATGGCATACAGCAAATGGGACAGCAAATGGCAGACAGGACTGGGAGGTTTGGATCAGAACTTACCATGTTCCTGGTCTTCTTCTTTTTAAATTGTACATGTATTTAATGTTATCGGTTTTTCTACCCGCTGGCATAGTGTTGTTATTATAGCACTTTTGATTAATGTCTGTGACAGGATAGGCACAGACATGTTTGGGGGAAAAAAAAATCTACATATAAAATATATTTTTTGTTAAATAAATGGAAATACTGCATAATTTATTATAAACCCATATTTCTGCATGTTCTCATTGCCAGCACCTTATTTCACCTGTCTGTATCTCACCCTCTTCTCCTTTCTTTCCTTCTCGCTATTCTTTCAATTTCCCTTCCCTATTTCCAGTGTAGTCCAACAATCAGTGAAGCAGTGCTGATCCATAAAACACACTAAAGCAGTAAAACGGTACAGTTGGGTCAGCACTATATAGTTCCCCAGAGAGCCATGAGGCCCCAAACAAACACTTGACCTGATCGGTGAAACACTCGTGCGCGTTGCCGCTGTAGCTTCTGTTCAGTATTGTGTCATTTAAATTCTCTTCCCGCCAACTTGGTTTTGGGAAATATTTAGTCTTAACTGTGTCGATAAGGTTATGTTAATCATCTGAGTGTTTTAACATTTCAGGATTAATAGGGTGATCAATATAAGCATACTCTTATGAGAAGAAATTAAAACATGTGTACTGGATTATACTGGCATTAAGTTGTTTGTGTTTGTGGTGAAGCTGCCATGCAGAGGGAGAGACAGGAAACCCAGAAAAAGGCAAAAGGAGAAGGGAAATGAGAGGGAGTTGATCTTTTTTTTTTCCCCGTGCCTCTCCCTTGATAATTTAGAGCGTGAGACTGGTGTGGAAAAAGAAGGAGGAGAAGGAAAGAGAGATAAAGAGGTTTGAAGGAGGAAAGGTTGGGGAGAAGACTTCAGAAACTGAAGAAGAATCGCAGCAAAGTGGCTAAAATCAAGACAAAGGACACAAAACGCTCCACCTTCCTGTCCTCTCTCCCGTTCTCTCCACGGACACTGGAATCCTTGGACTGCGGCTGGTTACTAAGCAACCGGAATCCTGTAGAAACTGTGTCAGAGAGACTGAAAGAGAGTAGCATGTAGGATGAAAGTGGCCCTCGTAATCACAACGATCAGCCAGAATGTTTATGTCTGACAGTTAGATGCGGCTGTCGTGACCTAGAGATAGAACAAGGAAATGATTTACACACGTTTACAGGAACCCTGTTACAGACTATAAACACTTTAATAATAGGGACACAGTTATTAAGTCACATGGGTAAAATGATTTAAGCTTCTTCACTCTGGCCACTTCCTGCTATTCAAGTATTGTCATGGCAAACCGCCCAAGCCCCAGTCATTCAGAAGATATACAACGGCCTTCATTTTTTTCAAGAAGCACTCCTCAGTTTTGCCTATTTATTTTTAATATAATGAGTCCAATATTGATTTTGGGCTCAGATAGATTTTTTTTTTTATCATTCCTTTGACAGTGTGAAATAGTCACACAACAAACATCTTAAAAGGACTATGTGAATGCAAACATTTATTTTGGTCAAAGTCATTGATAGGTCATAATTATTAAAATGAGCAAAATCTTTGTGCCAATGATTTTCTCACTTATTTGATATGTGTCGCTCCACTGGTAGGTAAAAGTGTTGGAAAGAGCATGTGAGTTTGATCACACAAGTGTCAGTTCACTTTTTTTTTTTTTTTCCAATTTTAGAGAAACAAAAGTTTTAAATTTTATTGTACTGTTGACTGTAAATGGAACAGCTGAAAACACATTTTGTATGCGATTCATTAAGACTTATAACCTTTTGTTTTCTAAATTAAATCCGAACAAACATTTTCCTTTGTCAGGTCAGTTAAGATGACCAAAATGATACATATACACTAAATATTAAAATAATAACTTTTGTTTCATTAGAGATCATTTTTCACTTTTGTTTTTAGTCTGATCAGGTTGAGAAAAACTGCATGATGATTTCATGGTCAAAGCTCAGTTTTCCTATGTTTAGATATAAACATTTAACTGATCCCAACATATTCTATTAATGACACCAACTTGTTTTGGGTGAAGGACCACATATTGAGTATCAACAGTCAAATCAACAACTACTAAATAACTGCAAAATACTAACAGTAATAGCAAAATAAAACAACTTTTATTTCCATCTGCAGTCATTTTTCACTATGGGAGAAATTAAACTCTGAAATAATTTGGTAGGTGAATAGCTTCAGCCAACACAAATAGATATATAAGGAAGCACCTAATGTTATTCAGGTGGAGCTTTCTATTCAATTTATTTAAATGTATGTCCTGATTAGGAAAAACGAGAATCTCAAGGCAGTTTAAAAGAAAAGATACAATTCATATCCATTTATGCACAATTCTGTTCAGTCTAAATTACTTTCCTGACACACTACTTTTAGAGTCAGTTGATTGTTTAATGCCAGTCGATTTATCTCTTTGAGAAAGTTTAGCCAGTGACATGAAGTTGCTCATTTTTATTGCGATCACTCTTCCTGAGTAAGCCAGCGGCGGCATTGGCAAGGAACAGCTTAATTATATTAGGAAGAAATCTCCAGCAGAACCAGGCTTAATATTACTGCCTGTCGTGACTTTCTAAGCTCCAAAACCCAAATTATTCCAAGAAAAGGCCTTGGGTGGCAACAGGTAGTTTGTTTGCTGAAAACACTTCTGACTTGATTGCTTGAAAAATGACAACAAACAATTTCTTACAGCTTAGATGTAAACAAAAGTTCTCTTAAATTGATCTTACAAGTTCAAAAAGTGTTCAAAAATAATCATTGTATCACACTGAACATTAACAAACCAAGAAATATCTCCACCACACCCCCGGTGTTTTCTTGATTTCTTTAACAGGTTCAACAGTTACCAAAGTAGTCATATTAATTTCTAGTACACAATTTAATTACTAACTAAAGTACATTCCAACTGCCTAAATAAAAACCAAAATTGTCTGTTTTCTTCCTGTTCTCTCAACCTTACATGTGAAACCAAGATTATCTCATTCCAAGTGCTGCAAATGTTCTAACCAGCAGTTCGTAGAGCAATTGTGAACAATTTAAAGCCATCCTTTCGCTAATGCCGCGAGGAGTACTAATTTGAGTCTCGCCATTGCAAATACTTGCACATTCACGTTGCTATGTGTGAACGCCTCACAGATTTTCAGCTGTTGCCGGTCGTGTTGCTTTTGCTCACTGAGGCAAAGAAAAAAAAATAAGAGACCAAACAGAGAGATTACAGAATGCTTAAGCGTTGCTTCTGTCATAAGATTAACGTCAGGGGAATAAAAAAGTTTTAGACTGTTTGGACCACGTATGACTTTGTGCATATAGACATAAGGAATGCTGTATATCAGAGTGAATGGTTTTACTGTTGTTCATGTACATGTTTGAAACTCTGTGCTGTGTGTGTCTGTGATGCAGTGCAGGTTTAAGGCCAATCCCCATCAGATGCAGCTGTTCTATTTAGGGCTTCGTCTCCCTCCTGCCTTTACAGTCACCATTTTTCTTCCTTAGTATACTTGGAAACATACAGACTGTGGATGTATATTATGTAACAGATGACAGTAATTGGGCTCTCACCATGGAATTATAATATTCAGAACGGTTTGTCTTGTGCAAAACACACCACAATAGCAATGTGTCTTCTTTTGCGAAACATCGTAAAAACTATGTGTAGTTTTATCTTACTACTGTAGTCTACTATTTCTGGTTGATGTAATTTGCTCAGAACGATTTACACATTCAAAGACAAAGGAGTCGTGATCACGGAGGATTTACAGGTGGGATATTTTATAGAGATGAAAAAATAGGAATGCAGAAGGAATGTAAGAGGAAAACAGAGGGAATCCTGATGTATCTGCGTCACTGATGCCTCAGCCCCCTCTCTGCGGCGCTGCTGGAGGAGGGATGATGGGATTCGAGGATGGAGAGATGAAAGACAGAGCAGGGAGTTGAAGGGGAAAAAAAAGGAGCGAGTTTAGGGACAGGACTGATTTATGAGTTTCTGTTTCTGAATCGGGCTCTCCTCTGGGACTCAACCAAGATGAGCCAACCTGGAGTTCACACATGAAACCGGCTCAAAACACGCTCACACAGCAGACACACCAGACACTCCGGCAGCTCTGCAGGTTGTCATCCTGCTGGCAAAATCTGTAAAGAAGCAATTTGCAGTAGGTGGCACGGAGGATCTCTTAAATTTGAGGTAATCGTTGTTTTTCCTATGTGGCAGATGGTGAAGTAAATGAACAATCATCTCAATCAAAAGGAGGCTTGGAATCTGGATTGGAAGCGCTCCATCGCCACATTGACAGAGATAGGCAGATCAGTAAGATGTGAAGAGAACAAGAGAGGAAGGGAGGAGAAATGGGAGGACGGATGGGTTTTTGGACTTAGGGCAGAAAAAGCAAAAAAGATAGAAGAGGGGAGAGAGTGCTCATTAACAGGGAATGGAGTGGCGAAGGAAGGAGGACCAACAGCTTGTGACGGTCAGTCATGCGATGCCAGCAGTTGGAGAAGCTCTGAGTCCTGCAGCGCTCTTCAAAGCTGCGTTCTGGTTGAAGTAGAAATAAGTTCCTCTGAGATTTGTTCACCACCGACTCAGTGGCGCAGAGAGGCTTTTTTTTTGTGATGTGTGAGACCTCCAATCCAAGCACATATTATTTACTAATTGGGAGAGGAGATTTGTCCATTTTCAAACTTAAGCTCTTGCAGGTCTTACATTAACTTGTATGTAAAACCAGCTAATGAACATGCGGTAATAGACGTATCATGCGGTTACCCGATGTGATATCCTTTATTGTTGGGTTTCTAAAAAGTGAAGCAGAGTATTTTCAGGATCTCATTTGCAATTGATTTTCCCTATTTGAGGTTTAAGAGACCCTGATCAAAATCAGAAATACTATACATAAATATTCATTTATTTGTTTAGCAACAAGGATTTAATTCAAATACATGCATATCAGTGCTTTTTGACGTTGCACTCATGCTTGTAAATTGTTATTAGGCTGAACGAGCTGAGTAAGGAGTGTTGGGGTGTGAGTATTAACTGTGATGGTATTTCATTTAGCACCACCACTGGTGGTGGAGGGGGTGGGTTCTATAAAAAAGCCATTTAAAGATATTGGTTGGAAACCTGGAAGAGAGAGAGAGAAGAATGAGGTTTAGCTGTAAAGAAAAAAAAGAAAAAGGGAGGTAAAAGACTTAGAGATACAAGGTGGATGATAAGGAAGAAAGGGAAAATAATGGGGTGAAATTGAGGGTCAAGTTAAGTGGGAGGGGAGAGGAACAAGTTGAAGGTGTTGTGGGATATTTAAAAAAAAAAAAGGAATACCTTCAGGCATGAGAACCTTGTTTTCAGAAGTGGTTTGTGGTTAATAGTCCCACTCGGTAATGAGATTAAATTTCCTCTGACATCAGCAAGAATTGATGTTGGATTAGAAAATTAAATCAAAAATATGTGGTGCATTAGAGAAATTACATGTGCTCCCCATAGGCACACAGGAGAGGGATGAGATTTATATGAAATAGTTCGGCACCCATGTATAAGAAAACGCATTAGGAGCAGCTATTTAACATATGAGTTGGTTATAAAATGTATGTCAGTTCGTCTTGAGGACTGGGGTGGAGAAGCACTTTACTTGCATTTATAATCCCAGTAAAATACAGTGGAGTTTATGGTTGAAACGTAAAAATTTGATCACTGCTTTAAAGCATCAATCAAAGCCCATTCATATTAGATAAAATAAGCTGCAGAAGATGTCCGTTGTAGACTCACATTGGTCAGATTTTGGGGAAAACTCACAATTTACAAATATGTCAAAATTATGATCTCATAAATACAGACCTAACTTCTGACACCAAGTACATCAGATGTAACAACAGCGAGCGCTAAACTCAAACACCATGCTTCCAGAAACGCTTGCTGGGCAAAGTTGCTACAAGTCTCTCTGTGAATAGATGAAGACATCTCTAGGAACCATGCCGATGTTTAATCAGTCAGAAAAACACAAAGATGAGTTCTGTAAAATAAATAACTCTTAGAGAAATTGAAGATGATGTGTACCAAACAGCATGTGTTATGGAAAGTTGTTGGTTAAACCAAATACTACTTTTCACGACTTGCAACTTTATCACGTGTAAAAGTGACAATGTAGATTTGCTACACAACATCGCTCCTCGTTTTATGTTAATTCTGTCTCCCTTCACCACCTTCTTTTTACTGTTTTTCCATAGTAAGAACTGTGAGAGCCTCACTAACCCCCAGACCTTTCAGAAAAGGTACTTCATTCTTGCCGCAACGCTTGTTTCATTCTCCAGCTTCTTTTGTCTGTGTGTGTGGATGCATAATTTTGCCCTCCCTGAGCCATCTGTCTTTGTGGCAGAGCTAAGTGCTGTGACTGGTCGCTGATCCGAACCTTAGACACCTAATTCCTCTCATCCTCCCCATTTATTGAGAAGGATGAGGCAGAGACAGTCTGAAATGTATCCATTTGAGATGAAAGATGACATTTAACAACTGAGCGCAGCACTCAATGAGCATTGGACGAGAGTTGTGGTTCTTTAAACTGTGACCACTTCATGTGACCAACCAGAAATGTAGCACCCCACTGGCTCTACTGGCATTCTGTCCTATTGCTTTTTACAGACAATGCAACAATGCAAAGAAGCTCCAAACCATTGTACCAATTTATTTGAGTGCCCTTTTGCTTGAATCTGAAAGAATAATTGTGTGAGCATGTTGCAAAGGAACAAAATAATAAAACATGATTTATGCTGTTGCGAAGGGAAGTTTAAGAGTTGCGACCAGATGGGGCTTCTTAAAAGCAGGCCTTGTGTTTCTGTTCTTGCAGAACAGAAACACAAAGCCATGAAGCAAACAGGGAGTAGTTCTGCCTCTGAGCTAGGATTCAGCTATAGTTTCTCTTTTATTCCAAAAAACCTCAGTGAACTGAGACCGGATGGAGAAGAGTCTGAAGTAATTAGAGGCCGGAAAAGAAAAGAAAATAACAAACAAACAAAAAAAATACTTAAAGCGCTGAAAATGTGGCTTTAATTAACCTAACTCAAGGTGAGCGGCCATCGGCATGAATCAGCGCTCTGATGGTAAACAACCAGACATCTCTGTTGTCTGTGGAGCTTTATTGCATCTCCAATGTTTTCCGCAGCCTCCTTCCTCCCCTCTGTGCTTTCTGCAGCCCACTCTGCCCATACATGCCACACCACCAGTCTGACAGCTTAACAAAAGTAGGCCTGACACTGTGTGCCTTGCAGAATAGGCTTGACATTGTGCAACCTGTGAGATCTCACCTGTGTATTCGTGCCGCTGTGCCTCCATGTACACCTTTTAAAGAGGATTCCTGGGGTCAATACAATCTCTCTTCCAACTGGTTGGTATCTGTTGCAACATATTTCTACTTTTAGCAGTAGTTTTCAGTGTTTAAGGTTTATATGTACAAAATGTACCTTTTTGCCTTTGAAGGGGTTTTGGAGGAGAATAATAGGGCAGATGAGTTGGAAAATACTTTGACTGGAAAGTTATTTTTTATCGAAATTTTGTCAATTAGTTTTGTTGTTGCCTTATTCAATAAAATAAAAATATCAATTTATTTTATTTGTCAATGCTAGAAATTCCTTTACTTTCTAAAGAAAACTGTAGCAACACAACAATATGAAATTTAATTTAAAATGACTGCATTCACATTAAATGAGTTTTTGTAAGATGTAGTAAAAGAGAACTAAATCCTGGACATATCACATACTACTAATCTGACTTTGTGTGAGTTTTCACTTCGTGAATGTGTGTGAGTGCTCTCACAGGTGTTGCAGGTGTGAGACGTTGCCATGGCAGAAGGCGGTAGACATTTAACAGGCTCTTAAGGATGGTTTGTTGCTGCATTGTGATATTTAGTGCTTTGTTTACCTTGGACAGCTTGCATTGCTAAATAATTCCACAACACAAGCTGAGTCATTCACATTTGTTAGTGGGGAATAATTGCACTGATGCAGGTGCTGCTGGTAAAATTTTCAGAACTACATCTAAAACCAGCAGTGAAATATTTTCTTTACTACCAGTCTTTTTTTTTTCTCTTTTAAACATGAAATAAAACATGGTATAGTTTCAAACTGCTAGAATGCTTGATTTGAGCTCCGGCGTGGACACAGCTATTACGTAAACGAGTGAGTAAATAATCTCCAGGCAAACAGATCTAATGAGGTGTTGAAGGACTTTAGTCAAGGGGCAGGTTTTAAGCAGCGCTGAGCTATTGGACAGTCACTCAATGCACGATTTATGAGGAGAGGCAATTCGTGGCATGCATTTTCATTTAGAATGACACAGATCCAATTTGGTCCACTCAATTTATGCACAGACACAAGCTGACCTTAACAGCCAATCAGGTGTTGTTTACTTCAGGATTCGCGCTTAAACCTCCTCATGGTAACATGGAGCACAACATATATTGCAAAACGGAAAAAAGTTTTTAGTTCTACTGCAAGTCAGAGTGTGCACCGGGTTCACTCTCCATCCAGCGACAGTCTGGCTTTGCTTTGAAGACTCACACATTATACTTGTGTGTTTCTGCGTGTGCGCGTGCGCAGGGAACTGAAGACAGAAGGGAGCTCATGAGGTGTTGACTAGAGATTAAAGAGGAATTAGAGAAAACAGAGCACAAGAAGGCACAGAGGGGTGGAAGAGAGAAAGACAGCTTTTTTGAATATTCAAATCTCTCTTTTTTTTAATGCTGCTGCAGATTACTGCATCTTTCATCTGCGAAGGAGAGGTTGACCTTATGTTACTCGAATCCGTATGAGCCGGTGTGCGTTTGAGGGATGTATTCAGATGGAACGTTTACACACACTGCATTTCCCAGATGTCATTGCAGATGTATCTTTTTCTTTATATCAGTGCATGTAGAAGCATATTGTAAATTAGTGGAGACAGGCTGGCGTTATGCCTGCCTTCTCTTTACAGAGCTTTGTGTAGTACTTCAGAGTAGTCAGTGTGTGTTATCTGTGTGAATGCCTACTTTGCTCTTAACTTTATGTCAAATTGTAATTAATTATTTAGTTGGAATGTGGTCGGTGGTCAGTTGCTGCCCTATTCAGGTTCAACAGAGCACTGCAAAACAGACCATAAAAACAGTATGAAATTTAAGGTTGTGTTTTTTTAAGATTTTGATTTATATTTATGTTTTTCAACTTAAGAAGTATATAATCACATATTGGATTATATATAAGGTAATATATGTTGGTATGTTTAGGCAAGTACACAAAAGCTGTTTTAATTCAAGAAATCTTTATAATTCCTGTTTGTCAATTTTAAATAAATAGTACAATTTTAAAAAGTCCCATCTCACTTTAAATAACAAGGAGACAAGTTTTCAGTCACTCTACGTGTTGAGAAAAAGAAAATATATTATCAAATAGAGGACTAAAGTACATTTCTTTCTTTCATTTAAAGCTGTTTTTAAATAAATAAAGCTCTTTCACCTTAAACTCCAATAATAGTTTGTGGTCAGCCTTTAAGTTTTGTTTGTTTTTCAGAGGACTCAGATTCAGAGTATGTCTCGAGGATGTCAGAGCATTTTGACAATTTGATAAAAATAACAAAAGAACTTCTACAGCAGACTTGGAACTTAACCATGGAGGGGGAGACTCCAAGAGCCCTGGTTAAACAGCAGAGATATTCACAAGAAATGACGGCAAAGTAATTCTTGAATACTGATGAGTAATTACCAGAATCCTTCACGGGTTAGTTCATTTGCAGGTTGCTTGTTGGCTGTGTGCGGTGCAGACCTGAGAGAGTGAGAGAAATGGAACAATGAACAAAATAACTTATACAACGAGTTAGGAAAAACAAACAGAAAAACCTGAGAAGAGTAACTATAGGCTACAGCACAAATCAGAATAGAAATACATTAAATTCTTGAGGAAAAAAACACAGTAAACAGAACTAATTGTGGAATAGGCAAAGTCACAAAGAACTTTTGAGGATTTCTCTTTTTTTTGTTGTTGGTTCCTTGATAGCTCTCTTGTTTTCTTTCCTAGAAGGTTCTGTAAGCCAGCTGTCATATGATGGTTTAGCTTCTATCCACGGCTATCTTGTTATGACAGATAACAACAAAAAAAAACAACAAAAAAATGTAGCTTATTATATTTTCTCCATGAATATCTGATTCCATACATACAGCTTCGGTCTGTAATGTAGCCCAATCAAAACTATGCCATGATTCGGCTCATGATGATTGCACAGGGAGAAGTTTGCTTAAGTAACAAGCCAGAGCAAGCTCATTTTGTCTCCCTATTCGCTTCTTTGACTGATCGGGTCGAGTAAAATGAATGCTGGTGAAATTGATGTAAATGTTTCCTCGACTCGTAAAATGAGTTTGGATATTGTTCTGATGTAACGCTTAGCATTACGTGTCCACGCATTCTGCATTGTCTTTCCTATTCTGAAGAGTGAACATTTCTTTAGTTGTCTTTGTTTAATCAGAATTGTTAAATTGAGTAATGGTGTGTAATGAAGGATATTTTAACTCTGAATGTATGTCTTCAAATTAAATGTGATTTTTCGTTTGTTTTCTGTGTGACATAATGTCTCTGCAATAAAAGGTGAATTTTATTGCAAAGCCTTTTACACATCTTTACCAAGGACCTCAATAAGAGTGGAGTTTGCATATAGAGCACACAACTTAAAAGAGATCCACTACAGTAGTAAAGGCTAAAATTAAATAATCTTTGTGAACTCGATCCCTAACAGCTCCAGTCTCCCATGTTTTTCCACTTATAAATCACTAATTTAAGAAAGAAAATGAATGATTTATATGTTCATTTTATTTATCTAAATACATGACATAGACAAATGTTCCCTAATTTTAACTGCCTAGATTGTTGAAGTATCATAGTGTCATTACAAAGTGCTTTTTTTATGAATCACCTTATAAATATGTGAGATGTGCATTTTTTATATCAATAGATGCTGCAGCTCCATACACACATATTTCAAATATGTCAAACCTACGTCTCATTTGTTAAGCTACAATAATGGAAATGCACCCAGGGGTTCATAATTCTATCTCATAGGGAATAGAAGCAATCTTTCGTCAGGAGAATAAGTATATGTGGCATTTTGGCTGAGCATGCCAGGTATTTGTCAGGTTTGACTAATTAGACTAAGGTGAACAGTGGCAGCCAGGGCTCAAAATATCTTCTGTCAGATGTGTAAATGAGAGCTGAATACAAATCATGTTCTGCATGAGTCCAAGCAAAGAATTTTTAGTACATTTTTGTACATGTAGAATGAGTACAGCTAGCCGGTTCTAATACTTTTACTTCTTCCTGTAAAAAGATGTCCTGAACCTAACTGCAACATAAATAATTACTGTTTTATCTTTAGCAAATATAGGCCCCACTCTAAAACACACTCCATTTTCAACTCTAATGCAAGTTCTCTCTTTGAGCGCATCACACGGTGGAATTCAGATTTGCATGAATATTAATTACATTTTTGCTCGAGCCTCACTTCTTTGCTTACCACACGCACCAATTACTGTGGAAACGTAATTGTACATATGTACCACTCTTATAGAGCCAATGCAACACTAACTGAGTTAAAACTGCAGAGATCCATCGCTCTCATCTTGTGGATAGTTCACTCCCCAAGGAATGCAGGATTTTTGAAACTGAAGTTAAGCTCAATGTGCCACTGACAATCTGGTCAATTTGGGGCAATAATTACCTGGCCACTAGGGGGCACACATAGAGGTTCTACTACTACTAAATATGCCTCCTTGAACTCTTAGTGGTGTCTTAAGGAGAATGAATTTGTACTCATTCTAATCATTAATTTGAGAACAGTGTGCAGAGAGCTTCATAAAATAGGTTTCCATGGCCGAGCAGCTGTGCCCAAGCCTTTCATCACCAAGTGCAGTGCAGAGCATTTGGCTATAGCGCAGTAGAGACATCTCTTCGAGAGTGACAGATCTTTCCTCACTGTCCAATCCAAAGGACTTGTCTGGGTTTGGCAGTTGGCAGTTTTTTCTAGCTGCACTGTGTCAAGCATGAAGTTTGGAGCAGACAGGAGTGAGGTGAGGAGTTAGTTATTAGGAGTTTGGCTGTTCTCTTTTAGTTCCTGTGAAAAAGAACTCTTAATATTTTTGTGTACCATGAAATATTTGGATAATTTTACACTCTCAGCTTTGCAGAAACAGTGGGATAAAATGACTTCGCACCATTACAGAAAACAAGATCCATAAAGATGACGATGATGATGATGACTGCAAGACATTAGGGAGAACCTCACTAGCTTGTGTAATGCCCTGACCTTAACTCGACAGAACAATTTTGGGATGAGTTAGTTTGGAAATTTTAAGCCACGCTTTCCCATCCTAGATTAGTGCTGCCGAATGCACCCCTGGAATAATAGTCGTATATTCCTATAAACAGACTCCTTATCTTTGTGGAAAAACTTCCCAGGAGATTTGAAAGCGTAGTAGTTTCAAAGGATACTGCATACTTCGAACACATGACATAAATTGATGTTTCAGGAATTCACTTTTATTTTCTTATTTTTTACCGATATAAGTGTTTTTTGAAACATCACCATATGTGACAAAATAAGAAATAGTGTGACAGCAGGTTAACTTGCTGTTTGCAGCTCGTAGTACTCCTATTGTTATTCTATGAAGTGCAAGACTACACTTGAATATTACTACTACATTCACTGATTGTTTATTTCTACTTTTTGCTGAAGAGATGATGTAAGTTTTTACCATTAGTTTTCCTGATTAACGCACATTCCAATTAAGACAGCACCTTGGGAATACATCAATATTTCAACTCCACATGCTCAGTGAGAGTGTGTGTAAGTGAAACAGAGAGGGAGAGAGAAGAAAAAAACAAGACAGAGTGTGTGTGTGTGGGATGATGTGCATTTGCGGCAAAAGCCAAACTAAAATAGAAAATCAGCAGCATCAGTGGCTTTTTTCCCCCTGGTAATCCATTTTCTCCTCATACTTTTCTCCTCATTTTCCCTCATTTAGTCTATTAAACCATCCATTTCACTTACTGTCTCTCACTCGTCTTCTTTTGTACTCTTTGACCCCCACCCACCCTTCCGTTGACATAATGAGACAATGCCCAAAATTACATCCGCCTCAGAAGAAGTACAATATTCTCTCGGTAATGCATATTTTACGAGTTTTCTCTTGTCACGTTGAGTTCATACTGCAACATGCTCTATATGTGACTAGCACTGCTTCTGAACATGCGATCTGAAAAGCTGTGGTTGTTATGCTGCACATTACTCAGGATTTGGTCAAACTTCGATGCAAATCAGAATCGACTGAAAGGATTTTTATTTTTTTTATTTTAGTTTTGATTCAATCAGTAGAACTACATTTACATCACTCCAAGTTGAAATACAGAAATAAGACCAAATCAAAGGATCTCTTCCATGTCTAATTTACATAACGCAATGAGGCATCAGTAAAGCCTGAACTACTTAGATTCCTATCCTTATAGAGCTAATTAAAAAAAAAAAGCAAATGCTTTTACCATGTGCAGGTTATTGCAAAATAATCTCTCTGCTTCCTCAGAAAGGATGTACAGGTCAGAGAGGTGACGCCTGACATCTGTACCCTTCAAATTAAGCTTCTTCCTTTTTACAAGACGCCAATCTTTAACAGCACCAAAGGTTTTCTGGATAATAACTGTCATGCTCGTCTCTTCGCAGCCTTTTAGCCTAATTGACACAAGCACAGATTACATTATGCCTGGCGACACCGTAATGTGTGCATCTCTCCAACATTTCCCCTGGTGCGCTAGGCCTCGCCATTGATCTGCTTTGGTAAACACTGCAACCTGATCTGCAGCAGACATCAGCTCATTAACATGGTGATTTCATGATTTTGGCAAAAAGCACTATAATTACATTAGCAGCAAATTGCCATGATTGGGCCCATTTAGTGCATTAGACCCATGCAAGACTTCCTGTTGGCATCTGTTTCAGCTGGATTGATGGAGTGATTATTTGTCCTTTTGCATGATCACATCATATCAGTTACACCAGTCGTGATATATCGTGTTCTCGAGTTCAGTTATTGTCCTTTAAAGCATAAACAGTGTCACATAGCATCTTATGGACTAACCACACATTGCGCACAACAGGTTCTGGCTGCCTGTTGCTGATAATTCAGAATGACATGTATATTGTTCTGACCTTAACTTTCCTCTTGCACGTGGTTCGAGCACGTGTCCATGCTGGTGATCCTGTTAAACTGTGTGACTCTGGGGATGTTTCAGCCCTGCGAGGATGTTAACTGCCAGTCAGAGTGGTGCCGCGTCCTACAGGTGAGCGTCATACCCAGTCAGATGGGCTTGTATCAACATTCTGTTCTAAAGGCTTTCTTTCTGAGTGTGATTTTTTTCAACGGGAGAAGCACGTAACTTTTACAAAAATGTGTTTATGGCTTATTTGTTAGAAGTGTCATCATGCTGTGACAGCCTAATGTGAGACAGTCTGTGGAAAGAGCGAGCTCTTCCACTGCCTCCCTGAACCACTGTTGCCGTCTGAAGAAATGCACTGCTCCAGGTCAAAAAACATTGTGGGGAGCCAGCTGTAGCGCAGCAGGGAGAAAGAGAGGTCGTGAGCGACGTATTCACAAGGGTGATTGACAACCCTAAGACAATCCTCCTGGCCCGGATTGGCTATTTCTGATGGAGCAGTGTATGTGCAGATAATAGAAGATCCATAAGAAGAAGGCAGAGGAGCTTGATTTTTTTTTCACAGATTTTCTGTTTCATTCTATACTGTCACAATATTTAAATAAAAAAAAAAAATTTAAGTTACATACTGTAGCTTTAACTGTTCTTTTTGAAAAATAGTCACCATGCACATTTACAGTCTTTGCTGTCAATTTTAATATCTGTATTTTGCAGAAGCATTTTATATTTCTAAAATATTGCACATTTTATCATATTACTTTGACTGA
Organism: Brachyrhaphis terrabensis; assembly: GCA_903067065.1. Taxonomy (NCBI): domain Eukaryota; kingdom Metazoa; phylum Chordata; class Actinopteri; order Cyprinodontiformes; family Poeciliidae; genus Brachyrhaphis; species Brachyrhaphis terrabensis. The sequence continues at coordinate 91,732 of CAEGAG010091036.1, forward strand.
GCCTGTGAGGACACTCAGTGGGGAACCTGAAATTCAACCACACACAGGAATACTTGAAAGGAAAATAATAATAATAATAATAATAATAATAATAATAATAATAACATGTTTAATTTTAATTTCAAATCCTGGTTGCTGCTCAGGCCGAAGTAAGCAAACATGGCTCATAAAAGAGAGGGGAGACTCAGGTGAGACATGTAAGCAATCAGGCATGGCAGGTGAACTGGAATCAGTGGCAAAACACAGGATGGACATGAAGTGGAACATGAATCATGACAGAGCCACTTTAAACCAGGAATATGGTTTTATTTAAATCATTTTTATTGAAATTTTGGCTGTAAATTTAGGGTTCCTGTATTTTATTTAGCTCGATCTGGCCATCAATTCTGACCAGCTTCCTTATACCTGACAAAGAAAAGCATGATGCTGCCTCTTCTAAGTTCCTTGTTTGGATCGGTTTGTTTGTTGGTTTGGCTTTTCTTCCACCTGAGCTGTGAATCTCTCCAGCTCCTTGGGTGTCTTGGCTGCTTTTCTGATCCCATATTATGTCCATATTATTTCCATTTATAATGGCTCTGTGAAAAGTTCAATCTAACTTTCATTAACTTCATACCAATCTGAAAACTCTTTGTGTCGGCCTATCACACACAATCCCCATAAATTAAATAAAATAGATTGTAGTTTGAGGTTCTAATCTGACAAAATGTGTAAACACTCCTGTAAATTGTAATATTTTTGCAAGGCACTGAGTTTGTAAGCAAAATTTTATTTCGGCAATAAGAAAATGTGCTCTTAAGCTGGACAGTTCCAAACGCTTTTCACCATTAACACAACATATTACTCAGGTTAGCCATATTAAAATGTGTTACGTTTCATTGGTATTGCTTATATTTCACAAATTTAACTTGGATGTAAATAAGTTAATTACTTTTTGTCTGCTTGTCTAATTGACATTTTATTCCTGCTTACTTGTTTTAATGAAGTGTTGATTCATGGCACATTGAGACAGACTCATTATACTCAAATACAGACATTTCTCGTGCTGTACGAGACGTCTAATTAATTGAGTAACAACCATAACCAACCATGCTGAGTCTGAACATCTCCCTGCTGAAATTAAGCTAACTAATCTATTGAAGAGATTCATGTTTCTCACAGAAATTTGCTCTCAAAAGTCTATTGCTTATTTAAAAATATACTTGCGCTGATGAGGAGATTCAACAAGGTTATCTGTTTGTAAGCGTTTTGGTTGAAGTCAGTGTTAAATCTTTTTTGTGTATTTGTCTGATTTTGTTCGACCAGGTGTTGGACGATTGCATCTTTGCTTTCTTTGCGGTGGAGATGGTCATCAAGATGGTGGCCCTTGGGATTTTTGGCCCCAATTGTTACCTCGGCGACAAGTGGAACCAGCTCGACTTTGTTATTGTCATGGCAGGGTTGGTATCCCGTTGACATCATTGCATAATAACATTTTACAACTCAATCAGGGTGATGCTCATTGGAAGCCAAGATGTAAAATCTCTTTTTAGATTAACATTTTCAAGCAGAAACAGAGTGCAATTTGACCCCTGTAACCAGTCAGTTCAAAGGTCTTTGTATCCAAGCAACCAAATATCACTTTCTAATGACTATGAATTATTAAGAAGACATTTGAATGGGAGGAAATTAGGATGATGACTGGAGAATATAAAATGTCATGCTATCTCTTGGCAGGAAGCAGCTATATACCTTTTCTAGGTGACAGTAAGACTCTTTTTCTTTTATCCATGTTTTCCTATGTAGTCAGGTAAGAAAGCATACAAATACGAATGCACTGTCTTACAAATCAGCATACATAGGGAACATGCTTTCTGCCTGAAGAGGAAAAGAATGCAATAAAATATATTACACATGTAGCTTCCATGTTCAGGACCAATACAGCAGAGAAGTAGTGAGTGAACACCGCTCCTCCACCTTTTCTGCTGGGAAAGCCATAAACTCCTAACTGCTTCTTCTAGAGATTATCATAATTATTATGCTGACTGTAATGTACAGCAGATATAAAAAGTTGGAAACCCCTTTTAAAATGTGAAATCTTTGTGAGACAAAGACACATAATTATAGAATGTTTTTATTATTCCCTTTTAAAATGTGAAATCTTTGTGAGACAAAGAAACATAATTATAGAATGTTTTTATTATTGTATTTTATTTCTTTTTACCTCTAGTGCACTATATATCTCCTACAACTCAAGTCCAAAACAAACAAATTTGTTTGGGTAAAACAGACAATAAAAAATATAATCTATGAATACATGTACATACCCAGACATTAATACTTTGTTGCCCCATCTTTTGTTGCAATTCCAGCTCTCAGTCTTCTTGGGTACACACACCAGCATAGAGAGATTTGAATAATCATAAATAAAGTTCAGCAGTCCTACTGGGATTTTCTTGACATTTGCTCCTTTGCATCATGAGCTGGAGCTGTGGATTACAGCGAGGTTACAAAGGATCCAAAGAATATCATTGTATCATTGAGGAAAAGGGTAAAGAGGAATTCCACAGCATTTTGTACCAGGTCAGAGTAAAGACAATCTGAGGGTACAGAAATTGGTTTGTCTTTCCATGAGTGGTTGAAATCATGATCAGTTCTCAATAGCAGTTTGCTTGCACATAAAACCTTAAGATGTCTGGAAGAAGAGGAATAGGGATTTTATTTTTCTGCATTACCCTGAGTCAAACTGGTCATCGTCAGGGCAGATCAAGTTGAAGATTGTCCAGTTTCATTCAACAACCTTTCTTTGTGTTGTTTATGAGTGCATGAATCTTAGCTGTGTGTGTTTTTTTTCTGTTTCGCTTTATGTTGTTTATTCACTGCACTTTCATTTTTCAGGGTGATGGAGTATTCTCTGGATGGCCACAATGCCAGTCTGTCAGCCATCCGTACTGTTCGAGTGCTTAGGCCACTGCGGGCGATCAACAGAGTGCCAAGTAAGAATAAGAGATTTACTGAATTAAGTGTTGCTCTTTTAGCTCAATAATGACATGTGTGCACATAGGTGTATCCAAATTCAATTTTATATCTATCTCGGGCATAAATATATGTACAGTTGAAGAAGGTGGCATTGAGGTTTGGAACTTCTGTTTTCAGGTAAAAGGGAATTTGGAGAGGTTGAATTCCAGTAAAACAAAGCAAATGCATACTTTTGTTCTTCTCTGAGAGATATCTTAGCTTATTTGTGCATATCAGTTATTACAGCCTCAACCAAAAGTAAAGTGATTTGGTAGACTCACTTCAGAACATACCTTGATTTGGAGTACGGTAAATGTGATTTATACTTTACACGTAGAGGTTGATCTGACTTTCTACAGACTTTTTAATTGTAATCCATGGCTTTTTGTCAAACTGGGGTATAAATACGACATGACACAGAGGCCCATTTCTTTTAGCCACTGGCACTGAGCTGATTGAGAAGCCATATTTATCTTGCAGCAATGGACTGTGAGCAGGATTGTCAGGGAGATAAAACAATTCTCCACAGCTCACTTACAGAGTGAGTCAGTGCCATAATAAAATGGCATTTTAAAGCTTTTTTTTTTTTTTACCAGAGGTGCCATTGTGGCTGAATAGTGCAGCATGTGCTTATCTAAAGAAATTTAGACTAAATGTATTGTTTTATAGTATTTGTTTACAAGGTAAAGACACAAACAGCAGAATAACATCCTGAAAGAAAGATGTGAGTAAAAATGAAATAGTAAGCCAAGTCAGAAGGAACAAAGACAAAATGAGAACTGAATGATACAGACGAGGGAGATGGAAAAGTGTGTGTACGGGTGTGTGTGTGTGGAGTGGGTGTTATGACAACAAAACAAGAAGACGAATCAGAAAAGAAAATGAAGGAAACACTGAGTGATGAAGACACAAATGAAGACAGACAGACTTTTGCACAGCCTTTAAGATCAGTACAGTCCTTTCTTTGAGCATTTGTTTTTCATACATAAGTTTGTTACTGTTGTCACACCAATGTCTCTCCAATAAAGTGTATTAATACATTTTGGTGAATTTCTTAACCAGGTTTATAGGAATTCAGCTTTTACACTGACCACCCATTCTTCCACATAATATTTTGTACCTTGCCTAAAACTTAAAGCACCTTTTTTACTTCTGTTACAGCTTAATATATCTACTCCTGCTCCAGCAGTCTCCTTTTCTCAGTAATTTAATTCAAGTTACCCCAACGCTGTATGTCAAATCCATTTCTGTTGGCCTGCAATTTTGTAGTTTGTTTGCCTTGAGCAGTGCAGGACTGTATTTCGGTTTGCTTGTTCACACCACTTTGTGGTAAGTTGATGTACGGCCCCGAAGAGTTTGGTGTTTGCTTTCAGCTCAATGGAAGCTGTGCATTATTTGTCATGTTCCTAAAAGCTCCTGACAGAAGGGGCCATGAATCTATAGCTAAAGAGATTTTCTAGACAAGAGTGTCATAACAACTTACAGCATTACTAATATTAGCATGTGGCCAAGCTTCACGCTGGAAGTAAGTAAGGACATATTGTACAATATTTCAGGACAATCGATGTGATCAACAAAGCCAGAGCTGTATGTGCTGAAAATGTCCTTTTAATGGCTTTATGAAAATATACATTTATGACTTGATTGATTCTTAATCAGTCAACCACCATTCTTAGCAACAATACTGCAAAATACTTACCACTTTCAATATTATCTATCAAAATGGCTTCCATGTGGCAAAAGTCTTTAACAATCTCATGATTTTTAAAATAATAATCTCCTAATGGTTTTGAACCACAACCTTTTCGCCTTCTTGCAACAACCAGCTGTGCTGAATTATACATAAACATGTTTGGTTTCAGATATGATTTTAAAATCTCTGAGCTTCCCTATAACAGAAGGCAAAACTAAACGACAATGCTTCAGCAAGTTTCTAAAAGCAACATGAAATTAAACTGCTAGAAAGATAATAAAGTGGTGGATGTCCATTTGGGATGACAATGGCAGGTCTTAGTTACAATGGTCTTAAAAAACAAGGTCAGAGGAAGCAAATAGATGTACATCAAACATCCCCTGAAGCCTGAAACTCACAGGCACACACATTCACAGACACCTGGAGGTTATCGAAAATCATTTTACGTCACTGCGTATTATTTTTCATCTAACATATAATCACGTTCTCAGGCAGCAACACTCGTACAAAGAGTAATGCCCCTCTCTCCTACTGTTTCCCCCATTATTCTGTATCTCTGTTTGTCTTGCCGTCTTCTTGTCAGTGAGTTGTTACGCAGATGTTAACTGTGTTTTTGTTCTGTAGCTTAGATACTGTGAGCAACCGTCTGTTTATTTCATATTATCAGGGCTGCTGCTTGCAGGGGGGCTTTGCAAATTATCTGCCAACTGTAGATAATTTGCAGTTGTGTTTGTACACTGTGTGTGTACGCACTCCATGCGCACCCATCCACACACACATTCTCACACACTGATTGCTTGAATAAGTCATCAGAATTCTTGAGTGTTGTGTGCAACACCTAGATTTCTCCTGCGGGATCTAATAGCGAGTTATTTGGGCACCCATCTTGTTTTGACTGCAGGACCGAGTTTAAAAAAAGCAGTGCACTTTTGCTGTTTCCTGCAGTGTGACTTGGCTTTTTCCAAGAGAAGCAAAATGAGAACTCGGAGACTAATGAGATCACAAGCTGAGCGCACAAATAACAATGTCACAAAGGAAGAGCATTTAAAAACTTGTGGCCCATAACTTGAGTCCATAAACGTGATGGAAAAGGGCAATTTGTGTCAACTCGGACTCTTCAGTATTCCCCCTTTTGGTCTTGATTCCAAATTTTATTAGCTGCAGTGATAGGTTTTAATTTTTAACTCTAATGCCATTTATGGGCACAAACAGACAAATTTTTGATTTCCCACTGGTTTTCTAATAGTCACTCTTTTATGACTACTTTGCTTATAGTTCAGTTCAAAAGTAGATTAGTGTCAATACATACTAATCAATAACATGCTTAAAAAGTAAAATGATAATTAAAGAAAGTATAAATTTTCTTGATTTATTTGCAAGCTTTGGATTTGTTGGGTTTAATTAAAATGTTCATGTTCTCATCTTGTCAGCTGACATATCTGTCCTTTTCCCACTGTAAAAATTAACTTCATTGCGAGGCAGGGGATGGTGCATCTATTCATACCAAAGTAGCACAGTTTAGTTTTGTCAATGCAATCAGAGGAAGAATTTGCTAATCAAAAAGCTCACCACTCTTATTCACAAAATTGCATGTCCGTGTCATTTTGCTGATTTTTTTGTTTAACACAAAAACAGAAAATTAACAGATAAAGACGGAATAATATTGCAAAAATGCTTTCTAAATACAACACGAATGTTAGGTTTTTTTTAAATCAGCAATATCATCCTGTTTCAGGCTGCCTGCAATATGGTTTATTTTTAATGTTTAATTACACCACGGTTAATGTTTAATTACACCACGGTTAATGTTTAATTACACCACGGTAACGTGATAGAAAGGAAACATTAGATAGTTTTTTTTCCTGCTCTATTACATCCGTCATCCAACATTGAACCACCAAACTTTTACATTTCTATGGAACATCCACTTCTCTGAAACTTAGCATTGTAGATTCAAAGTCCAAATCCTCGTAAATAAGAAACAAATGAGATGACGGCAAATTGTTCAGAATAGTTTCCAGACAGTTAAAATTGATAATCAGGTGCGTCAATGGAGAATCTATTTGTAGCATGGGCCAAATATTTCATACTATGGATTTTGTGTAATGTCTCAACGACTAAAAACAAACAGGGTACAAAACTAAAACCTGATTGTTAATGCATTAACAATGCATTAACAATGCATCAACGACCAGTTCCAGCCTGGAACTGGTCGTTGTTTGAGCTTTCACCACCTGTGTTCTAAGTACTGAGAGGAACTAGCCACCTTTACTTAATAAGTTTATTTAAACTTAACACGTCTTTAGAAGATTTATACTTTTTAGGTTTTAGGCAATGAAGTTTAAAAGTTTCATATAAGGTTTGATGAGATTTATTAGAAATTTAGCTCTACTTTGACCACCACTGTGGTGAAAACCTTTTCATCCTTAAGGTTAGAGTTTTTCTTTTTGTTGTTGTTTTTTTCTAATCAAGCATAGTATTCCCTTTTCTAATTTAGTTGATTTTTTTCCCCATCTTATGGCATATATATATATATATATATATATATATACTTCAATGTTGGATCAGACTATTAAAACTTCTTTCTCTACTGCACTTGTAAAACATAATTATAGCTTCTAGTCAAGTCTTTTAGTCAACCTTGCATCCACCATGCATCAATGTGTCGCAGTTACACAAAGCCCCACAGGGTGCACTTTTCTCTCCCAGAGTCATGAGTCAGGACCAGAGTGTATTTGCCGTTTGCACAACTGCTTCTGACACAGGAAAACGCTCACAACTAAAGTTAGCTGCAGCAGGGGCAGCCAGAAAGGCAGGCGGACGTCGCTGGACGTGGTGAGGTGACGTCTCATCAAAACAGAGCCTTCTTGAACTGCTCAGTGTGCAAACTTAGATGCCGTGTTAAATAAATAAATAAATAAATGAAGGTCAGTGTTTCCCAGTTTTTTCGCCTGGCTCCTGTAATGCGGATGAGCAGCTTATAGCTAATTCTAAGCCATTGTAACACTTAAATGGATTGTTCGAAAATCGCTAAAAATTTTTTCAATGGCTTTGAAAAATACTTTTAATATGCACTGGTAAGATTTCTTTATATTTGGGGAAGCTGTGAAGATCACAGATTGTGGAATATGAAAGGAAGCGAAAGATGGTGTGCAGTAATACCAAATGGGGAAGACCAAGGTTTTTGTGTTGCCTTGGGATAAGAGCGGCATTTTTATAGGACATCACTGTGAGGCCAAGTCCTCAGATTACATTAAAGACCTGCCGCATGATTAAATGTTTTTGTAATATAGACTAAAATCCCCCAGTCAGTGATGAGCATACCCATTTTAGCTGATTGTATGTCCTAACATCGTTTCAGTTCAAACAAAGTTATGTTAAGGTTTTCTCTTCTGATTACAGTCAAACTTCGTGTCATAACCCTGTCATTATTTATTAGAATTGTTTTGAAGCCCTGGGATTGGTCTGCTCATTTATAGTGACCTAATAAACTTGAATAAAATTGAGAAAATTTAAATTATAGTGTTGTGTTACTATGTAGAAAGTACTGTGTGTCCCAGACCAAATCTTGGCATTGAGTGTGTGTGCGTAAAGAAAACAGACTGATGAGTCATTTCCTCTGCGGCTGTTGGTGTGTTTTTTGGAGCATCCATCCACATTTCTAGACTTGGAAGCCGGAAATGTTTCAATCGTTGAAATGTACTGATTGACTAGTTTATCCTTTGAAAATAGAAAATAATTCATGGTTGTACTTTGCAGCATTTTCAGCCATGATCTGCCCTCCAGTTACATGGAAATGTGGGAAACAGATTTGAATTGAAGTAATCTTAAGGAAAGGGAAGTAAACATTGTAATTAAACTAATTCAAATTATGCTATGTTTATATCACTTCACTTATGCAAAATTCATAAAATTTTGTGGAAAAAGAATATATTTTTTTCTTACACGTACAACCAAAAAAAGAGTACGATTTTACTCATGTTTCTAAAAGATGATATGATCTTTAGCTTTTGATACCAATGAAGGTGATGAGTATGTCAGCTATTGAAAAGAGCCAAAACATTACCTGTTGTAGTGAACAGTTGAGGAGCTAACTACTTAATGGAGCATTGACTATTTAAACCAAATATTCATTATCTCAAACCAAACTAACCTAAACATTTGCTACCAGTTTAGATGGATTCAATATTGGGCATGAGTTTTTTTTTTTTAAATGCACATGTTGCCAAGATTTGGCCAAAATATTACAGTATTAAACAGTCAGCTTCAAGTTCAAACAAATGACTCCTCAGATGAGATGATACACAGTGTTAGTTGGATGAGACCAAAACCAGCTAAATGCTAACAAAATATTAGCAATCTTACTGCAGAACTCTTCAAAAAGTCACTTGATTGTACATGATGGACACTCATTGCATGTAGCTAATACTAGCGACACAGGAGCTGTTACTTCCTATAGGATGAAATAATATTCATAGTCTTTATCACCATAGATTGTGATTATATTGACTGTAAGCTTGACCTTCGACAGATCAAAAGTGTTTGAAGGTGTTGAGTATCCAAAGGACTAGAAAACGCTTGCAGTAGCAGCATAAGCAGAACTTAGCTACAAATTTAAATATATGTATGCGAGATATTAATTTCTCATTGCATCTATGCTGTTTGTGTCCCACTGTGTAGGTATGAGGATCTTGGTGACGCTGCTTCTGGACACCTTACCCATGCTGGGAAATGTGCTCCTTCTCTGCTTCTTTGTCTTTTTTATCTTCGGCATTGTGGGAGTCCAGCTGTGGGCCGGACTGCTGCGTAACCGCTGCTTCCTGGGAGAAGACATAATAACGTAAGCAATTTCTTTCTTTAACCTTTAGTAAATACCTTTTTTTTTTTCTCCCCTCCAGACTTTTAGTGGATGCTTGGAGGAAAAAGTTCCATGTTTTTTTCCAGATGGCATTTTGTTTTTTCTTGCGTTCGGACTTAAAAAGCTTCTGATTTTGTATGTTCCAGTATTTTAAATTTCTTTGTTGTTTTTTTTCATATCATTGGTACCTTTTTGTAAGCCTGATTATCTCCAACACTCCTTACAGTACATGTGAAAGAACCTTTCAGATGAGATGCCTCATAAAGTTCCTTTCTAATTCCTTTCTAATAAAGTGCTGCTACTTCAACTTTTTCTATACTTTGTCACATTAACAACACACAGACTTGAGTATATTTTTTTGGTTGATGTACTAAAACAAAGTATTCCATCATTCTGAAAGATGAGCAGTAAATAAATCAGGGTTTCAAATATTTTTACAAATAAAATGCTGAAAAGTGTATACTCCCCTTTTAAGGTAAAGATCGTGGACAATGTTGTGGGAATACTTAAGAGAGGGTTATAAATCAGTATAAATTCAGTTGCCAGGGCTGAATATAAAGGCAATACTTTTTAGATTTTGGGGTAAAATTACTGTAGAAAAGAAAAATACATTTTCTTGCCGTTTAATAGTTATTTCCTACTTTGTGTTGGTCTAGCGCCTAAAATCCCCCAAATTACATTCAAGTTTGTAACATGACAAAATTGTAAGGAAGTGTTTTTGAGCACCTGAAATTATTATAAACAATATGCATGAGAATAAGTAAGAATAGTTATAAAAAGAAAATTAATTTGAGCTATTCTGGTATTTAACTCTGAACATGCTGGAAGACCACAGTGACGTCCATTTCCCCTCTCTGATCTTATCTTGGATGTGGCATCATTAGATGCAGCAGCCACGCTTTCCCCTCCTCAGTCCAGGGCCGCATGTAGACAAACAGGAATGCACACATTAGGCAGATAGAGAAGCTCAGCCGCTGATTTAGCCGTGGGGAGTGAAACTGAATCTAAGAGCAAAAAGTAAAAAAAAAAAAAAAAAGGCTTTTGTGTCAACAAACTCTGGAAGCATACAATGTCACTTTGAGATAGTTTGACTAATTTTGCTTTTGATGTAATTGTACAAATTGTTCCAGAGTAAATTTGGCTGACTGTTGTTCTCTGTGTGAGGGACCAAAACACATCAGCTTAGTTCTCAGAAGACCGGGCACACAAACCTATCTCTGCTGAAATTTTAGATCACGTGCACATACTCTGTTATTAGAATGTTTGAGACTTTTGTTTTTATCACAAGGATTTTTATTTTTATCCCTGTAGTAAGACGGAACATAAGAGCAGTAAAATTTCATTCTCACATTCATGTGAATCATGAATGTGAGAACTGAATCATTAAAATTAAGCAGCGATATGGCGGCCTGCACAGCTTTTGCGCCTTTCTAATTGAAAATAGCTCGATACGCTAGATACGGTCGAACCGAGTCACTCACTTTGTACCTGCTAATTCGCTCCAGTCTCCAAATAACTTCTCCAACAACAAGTGCTATTAAATAGGAGAGTGGGTGGAATGGAGAGCGGGACGCTTCATTGCTTATTGAAGCAAATAAACTGTATGGGCATCTTGAGCACGTTAAAAAGACATTATGTTCATTTAATAAGCAATAAAGCAGATGTCTGCTCCTCACTCCTGATTCAGAGAGTGTCTCATGTGAATGTAGGGAGATGGAGAGAAGAGATGGATGATGTAGACTTAGATCAAATCCTCAATTTGCATGAAGGGACTTTCATGTTAGCTAATTTCATGGTTCAGCGTTAAAGTTTGACTGTAATATTAACTCAAGACAAAGATTATCTTCAGAATCTCAGGTTAACACAGTAAATTGCATCACTTTAACTTTATTAACTCGAATCTATGTTGAAATCACTTTCAGCAAAATTGTCTTTATCAGACAATCATCATCACTTTGTTTAAACTGCAAAAAGAAAACAGCAGTGGTACAGATGGACATACTGATTGCTGCATGTCAAACAAATTTAATGACAGCTGTACAGTATGATGACATTAGATGTAATAATCATTTCTTTCTTGTTCTCAGAATTATAAGAAAAGTTGCTTTTTTTTCTTTCATAAAGGTCAACTTAACCTTGAACACAAATAATAGAAGTCAATCAAATATTGCACATTTATGCAGTCATAAGATTGCATTTTTTGTGATTTATCAAAATCTACAAAAACAAATAAACATATATTTAAATACACGGATACAAAATCATTTTTAACAACTGTAAAATGGAAGTAGACTAATATACACGGCTCGGATTTATAGAAATTTACCAATTCAATAACGGGCAGGTTTTTTTTCTGTTCATGTTATGTTTAACTGATCTGAATCAATAGCACGCTGAAATTCCCTGTTCAGTTATAGGTTTTAGTACAGGGTTGGTTTACTCCTTCTTCTGTCATCGTGACGACCTAAACTGCTAGAGGCAAGATATGCTTTGAGATAAGAGGCCTGTGAAGTTTCCTAGCAATGCCTTTTTCTTCAGTTTCATTTTCTGTTCATCCACTGAAACAGCCTCCTCTCTCCTGTGTCTCTTGACTTGCACAGTTTCATTTTGCCTTTAAATAAGGCATTTCTTGTGGTAGCTATGTCACATGTGAGTCAGCTAAAATAACTATTGTTGAAGTTTATTTTTTTAATCGTTAATTAACTTTCCAAGGATTCGTGGCTGTTTAGATGCTTTTGAAATTTTTTGAACGATGCAGTGTCGCATTTAGCTAGCTTGCATCATAATATTTATGTTTTCATATTTAATATCGCTATCCATCTTCTACAAAATTTTTAAGACAAGCTCATGTCAAGTCTACAGTCTGAAACTCTAGACTGAGTTTTAAAACAAGATTTTTCATAAAGCTAAATTTCATCCATGTTTTAGATGTACTTAAGCCTGAACACTTATAAATACCTTGGATATCAGGCATCTACTGAAATTGATGACAGCAAAAAAGCAGAATGTCGTTATGATATTACCAATAAATTCAGTTTTTTTGTCAACATCTGTAATCTGAAGTCTGCATTTTAAAGTTTTATAATCACTTTTTTTTTGTTTTGTCTGTGCCAAACCAGACTTTACAACCAGTCCATTCATCCTTACTATATGTCTGAGGAAGGTGAAGACAGCCCGTTCATCTGCTCAGCTCCCCGAGAGAACGGGATGCTGCGCTGCCATGACGTGCCGCCCTTCACCCAGGGAGGAGAGGATTGCTCACTTCCTGCTCCCCACCAAAGTTCTGCTCTGATTGGTTCACCACCTGGAGTGGGTGGGTCAAGCAATAGCAACTGTGTTAACTGGAACCAGTATTACAACGTCTGCCGCCCCGGATTACTCAACCCCCACAAGGGAGCAGTTAACTTTGACAACATTGGCTACGCTTGGATAGCCATATTCCAGGTGAGATGAAGCACTAATTTAATGTTCATAAACATGTTGCTACTCTGGATATCTTCTTGGATTGTGGATGGAAAATGTATATTTTCTCTCTCACTACTTTTTCCTTCCTTGGAGATCAGGACAGGCTTTTCCTTATTGCAGTTTGTAAGCTTACACTTTCTGTACTGCCGTGATTCGTATTTCCTCAGTTCCTGTGAATTTACCGGAGTCACAGTGATGGATGTGGCTTTGCTTCTAATGTGCTTTGACTTGCAGCTTACTTTCTCAAAGAGTGTTATCTTCAAATTACTCCAAACACAAGTTCTCAACACTCCCATGCCCAGACCTATTAATCCATCTCAAAACTTCCCTCTGTGTTTTCAGCTCATAAGGCCTAAGACTACATTTTGCCATTTGAAAAATTTTTTTCTATGTGGCATGCTTTAGTAAGCACAATTTTTGAGTCTTAGGTGAGATTATTTTCTTGCTTATTTTCTAAGCATATGATTGTGTCTACTTTTGAATGCACCAGTTTGCTTGCACTATTTATATGGTTGCAATTATTTTTTCTTTTTTTTTTTCAAAGCATTAAGGCATTTCATGTGAAATTTGGTGCAGGATGAGAAAAAAGGCAAAGACAGAGAGGGGGCTGACAAAAGAAACAATAGAACATTTCTAAAAACGTTCTATTTAACTGATTTAACTATATATCAGTTAAATCAGTATTTAAGCTAAATGAAAATGATAAGAAAGACAGGTCACAAATATTGCAGAAGGCAACTGTAAAGACGACTTTATATAGTCTAACTTAAACAGAACATACAAAACAGCAGTGAAAGAAATATCAGAAAAATGCAAAAAATGGTTTATATGAAATTATAAACCACAAATGAAGTGAACTAGTTGTAAAGATGTAGCTTGAAAAACCTAACTGACTGGAGTGTTTCTGAGTCATGTTGTGACTTCTTTCTCCTCCCTTCTCATCATCATTATTCTTATAATCCACTGCTGTGGTAAAAGAAGCAGTGGATTATACATGACAATAAATGTGTATTTCATGAACAGCCTGAAAACCTGTAGCTCCCTTCGGTCTCCTAGCAACTACGCTATGCACAATGTGGAGCTGTTTGTGCTTGACCATAACGACAGGCCCCTTCAAGTTGCAGATTCTGTCATTTTAGGGAATGAATTGAGTTCTCTGTGTTTCACAGAATATCTCTCCAAGTTCCTGGATAACTTGGAGATCATCCATGTTTTGGCTGAAAAATTTCTGTTGAGTGTTGAGTACATGCATATGTACAGCTGTTGTTGTTGTTGTTTTGCTCTGGTAATTCTTACATTTTATTTGTTGGAAAAAAATCGTATAGCTTGAACACAAAAATTGATGTAAGAAGGAGTTTGATATTGTTTAATTTTATGTACTGATGATTATTTAGCTTGTTACATAAATTCTTTCCGGCCAGTTACATGTGCATGTGTGAATGGCCTGTTGTGTAGATCTGTTCTGATGGATATAATCTGCCTTGTATTAATGTCCTTGGCCTTGCTTTTCCACATTCAGTCACCTAAATTGTGATGTACAACTCATCTTTTGATCTTAACACCAACGAGAATTATTGGACTTTGTTGAATTCAAAGCTAAACAGTAAGAGAGCAGGTGAAGGTCATGGGAGTGCAGTAAGCCATCCTGTCATGCCTTTTCTATATGTCTAAGATACAGCATATATTCTGAACTTGTCTGAGGTGTTTCACGGTTTCCCAAAAATCACTTCAAAGACTTGAACACTGCCTGTGTCTGTGGGAACTCATAACTGTTCTCATGAGAATAAAGGACTCCTTTTGGATCCCATTAACACTCGTAAAATATAACATGAAATGTTTCAGAATATCAAGATTTCCTGTAACCAAGTGAACAATGCGGGTAAACCTATACTGAAAATCTGTAAAGAGCATATTTTAAAGTAAAAGGATAGTAGCATGAAAACTGATTAACTGATAACAATGTTTCAGTTCTTTGAATTATTAACATTTATTAATAGCGCAAGAAAAAGACAGAACTGAGAGTCAAATTAAAGAAAACTGATGAATAATGCAAAACTAGCTCATCTCTATACTTGAACTTTATTTCAACCATACCATCGCTCTGACAGCATGTTCAGGGCCGCTGTCCTACATTAGGATTGACCTCTGCCTCACTCTAAAACCTTTTGCAGCTTCTAACAGGTTTTCCTCCAACACTGCGGTGCACTTGGCTCCATCCAACTGTCCATCAAGTCAACCATCTGTCCTGTCTCTTTTAAAGAAACACATCCCCACAGCGCCAGCATTTTTCTCCCCAACTGTGTTTTTCAGGGTGATTTGTACATTTATTTTGTCAGCCACATAGCGTTTTCATCGAAGCAAAACGGTTTTTGCACCCTTGGCCTTTTGGCTGCTTCTTTGAGTACTAGTCTCCTTGGTTGGCTGTTAGTTTAGGTACTTAATGCTTCAGATGTTGGAAAATGACTCAGAAAACCTCTTAATGACTCAACAGCTGTCAAATAAAAATTTATTAATTTAATTTGTAAAGTTACTATAATATATAGCTTAACCACTGCTATTTACAGGTCAAATTTTGCAGCTCAATGACTTGTCTGGACGTTTTCTTGAATCCCAGCATGTTTAATACTCAATAATATGCAGAATGTCCACATCTATTTCTATGTGTTTCTGTAAGAAAAACACGCTATTGAATTCTAAGTTGCAGGTGTGTATTACTAAAATATTAGGATTTTTTCTGTTAAAATAAATGTTTGCTGCCTCTACTTTTGCCTGCGTAAAACTGGCGTTTACTC
Organism: Brachyrhaphis terrabensis; assembly: GCA_903067065.1. Classification (NCBI taxonomy): domain Eukaryota; kingdom Metazoa; phylum Chordata; class Actinopteri; order Cyprinodontiformes; family Poeciliidae; genus Brachyrhaphis; species Brachyrhaphis terrabensis. The sequence continues at coordinate 107,534 of CAEGAG010091036.1, forward strand.
GATCTCATATGGTACTGGTGCAAAATCTCTTATTCATGCACAGCTTTCCAAATACCTGCTTTGTGACGTGTGTTTTTGTGTTACACTGGTATGCTGCACTCATGCCATTGTTGTGCATGTTCATGCTGTGCTTGGTGTAAGGTTTTATGCCGGCCTATGGTGTTGATGTGGAGGTGCGAGCGTGTTTTTAGTTCAGCAGAGCTGACTCACTGCTTTCAAGTATCAACATCTCAGCTCCTCATTAGCATACAAGCTTCCAGTCTCCTGGCACAAACATGCACACACTTAAAAGAGTTTGGGAGGACTTTTGAGCTTGTTTAGGTTTCATGTTTGTAGGAAATGTTTTTTCCTGGTTATTATATTGTTGCTACAAATTTCTTCTCTCTGTCTTTTTGTTATCAGGTCATCACACTGGAAGGATGGGTGGACATCATGTATTATGTCATGGATGCCCACTCCTTCTACAATTTTATATATTTTATACTGCTCATTATTGTAAGTACCACCTTTATTTTTTTTTATCTTTGATCAACTTGAGTACAGTTTATTTAATTCATTCAGCTGAACTTGATTAAACTCAGTTTAGTTCAGCTGAACCCAACTTAATTTAGTTAATTTCAGTAAACACACCTAATTAAACAAAGTTGAATTAAGTCAAACTAAAATCAGTTAGTCAGTTAACTGACTTCTTATTTTATTTCTTTAGTCAATTTCAATTCAAATCAGTTGCCTTCATAAAAAATATTCCAACTTTAATTTAAGCGAATGTCACTCAACAAATGATTTATTGCCAGATACTAAAACGTTCCACCACATTCACTGATAGGTGTTTAGGGTCACTAACTCGTACCTCCAGTTGTTGAGGTTATTCAGGAAAAACCCTCAAGTTGTACTTATTCTTAACAACTCTGGTGGCCGTGAAAACCAAATAAAATGCAACAGAATGTCTTCAGCTGCAACATTTTACAACTCTTGAAAGTATTGATTTTGGCATAATAGCTTCTTTTAATGAATTGCGGTTTTTCTATACCTGAAGTTGTAGAATAATGTCAATGGAGAAAGTGACTCCTTTGTGTTGGAGCTATCAGCTCATTCCTGTGATCTTTCTGGTGTTTCCAGGTTATTACTTACAGTCTAAAGAAGCTCTGGTCTATTTTGAACTGAAATTATATTATCCTATAAAGTCACAGAGAAAAAAAAGTGAGGGGTTTGATTTATCTTTTAAAAGGCAAGGCACCTTCTGAAGACAGCTCCACTTTTAACTTGCAGTAGGTAGTAAATGGCAGCTAGTTGGTTTCATGCCAAGAAAGCCACTGCAGATGTAAAGTAGATCAGAAGAAAGAAGCAAATGTTCTTTTAGGACTAATATTATGAGAGAATGCACATGGCAGAGTACCAATAGAAGAAGGGTCAAAGACGCGAGAGTTCAGTTACAGTGCCTTGCAAAGTATTTATACATCTTGAATGTTTTCATATTTTGCAACAGAACAACCACAAACCTTAGTGTATCCTATTGGAATTTTAGGTGGTCAACAAAACCAAAACAGTTCCTAATTGTGAAGTTAAATAAAAATGTTTAATGGTTTTCAGTCACAAACAAGGAAACATCTGTAAAGTATGGCATGAACTTGCATTCACTCCATGTTAGTCTCTTCCAGATTTATTGAATAAATTTTGCTTGGAAACTCTGAACCCTTTTCCATCCACTTCATAACAAATCTCTAACAAATAGTGTATCAATACTTTTGCAAGGCATTGTACATGTAAATAAAGAGAAGACATGTAGAAGAGACAAGAATGAATAAGTCTCAACAAATTGAGAGATTATGGATGAATATACTTATCTGTGACAACCAAATCAGAGTACGACTAAGAAGATGATTGATATTGCAAGAAATAGCATTTGATAATTTGTAGAGAAAGACGCAGACGGCAGATAAAAAATGAAGACAGATGATCAGCGTTCCAAAAGGGGAAAAATACAAAAGCAAGATGCTCACTTTTGCAGAAACAGAAAAGAGATTAGTGATCTTGGATTTTAAATCTGCTTCGGAGAACCTGGAATAACCTTTTGAAAGGGAGCAGGTAAACTTCCTAAGCTTCCCTCCCAGCATAACTGCCTCTATTAAAACTTGCTGGCTTCTCGCTTTGTGTAATTTTCTGTGATCATTGTCTTTTGAGAATTTTCAAGCCTTAAAGCCTAGTCTATATTTTATACTGAGCTCCCTTCCAGCTTACTCTTTGATATAGAAAATGTTTATTATACTCTGCAAATAAATATGTAGCGTAGAGGAGAAAAGGGGTATGAGCAAAAGACCCCTGCAAGAAGAACTTACAGCAAGCAAATTAAGAAGAGCTACATAATGGGAGAAAAATCAATGCCAAACAAAAAAATAAGAAAATGAGAGACTTAAGTGGCTTGACTTTGGGTTATGTTTCTGTTGAATTACACCCTTTTTTTTGCCAAGAATGATTTTGGCCTTACAACTCTCCTAAGAATGCAGCTTTTGTCCAGTATTGTTCTTCATGTTGAATTATGAACACTGACCATAACTCAGTCAAATGAGATGCAGTGCTTAAATTGTCTGGTTTGTTTTGCCACCATTTGTATGAGCCGTTGATGTTTTCAGTTGGTCAGCTTATCCTGTGAACGTTTGCTATTGTTCCCTTTTATCTCCGTTTGTGAAAAAAAAAGCTCTCACTGTGATGTGATGGGAGTTGAAAGTCATTAAATATCTTTGTAACCCTCTCCACCTCCGTACTTGTGAGTTAATTTGTTTCACATCTGTACTTTTTGGAATATATTAGCCTACTTAAATGTTGTCATTTTAACATTATGTTGAGATCTGGGAGCAATCCGACCTGGATATGGCTGGTGAACTCTCCAAAAATTGTGGTTAATCACAGATAATTTATCATTTAGCAAGGTGAGGGGAGGGGAAACTACTTTTCCAAAGTGAGTAGTTTTTTAAATGAAATTGTCATGCTTTGTGATGCTTTCAAAAGTGCTTTTTTGAAATGCTTTCTGCATTTACTTAGGTTGTCTTTGTCTGATTTTGAAAGTTATTGAATGACCTGCTTTACGCAAGTGTGATCAAACAGCAAAATCAGGTGGTACCTGTAAGGGTGAAAAATGTTTTTGATTGCTGTGTGCAGTACTGTATTAACTTTGAATTTGATTTCAGTATACTAGTAAAAGTGATTTTCACTATGTTGCTTTTCAGCTAATCAAAATCACAATTTCTTAGATGAGATATTAATCTTAAAAGTTTTTGATTGACTTTTGTATTCTAGCTACTTTCAGTTTGTGTTTATCAATCAATCGAATCAATCAATTTTTATGTGTTGTTTATATTGTTTCTGAGTTGAAAATGACTACACACCAAGGCTTGCATTGTTCCACATCTCCTTTTAACTTTCTCCAACCAGGTGGGCTCTTTCTTCATGATCAATTTGTGCCTCGTGGTCATCGCCACCCAGTTTTCTGAGACAAAGCAAAGAGAGAACGCCCTGATGAGGGAGCAGCGTGCTCGCTACATGTCGAATGACTCAACTCTGGCCAGTTACAGTGAGCCAGGCTCGTGCTATGAGGAGATGCTACGATATATTAGTCATCTATACAGGAAGTTCAGGCGCAGGCTGCAGAGAATGTACTATGGATGGCACAGGTATGGTGTAGGCTGCATTCTGCTGTGACTTATTCTTCCTGTTTCTAAATGAAATTCATTTGAGTCATGAAGTAGCGGTTTTCCCACCAACATTGTTTCAGTTCGTTCACATAACTGGTTACATTTACAAAGCCAGAGAACTACCTTGATGCTACCGTACATTGTCATAGAAACAGGGTGCTAACAACGTTTTAGCTCTGCTCCATGATCCTGCCACCAGTTCTAGCAAAACTTTTTCAGGCTTGATTAAGAGTTGTTGCCAAAAGCACATGCAAGCTCAGGCCAAAGTTTAGTACTGGTTTTAGTTTTAGTGAAATATAATGTAAATAAATCCAAGCTTTTTACTCCTTTCATTCATCAACGGATGGAAGTTTCTTTCTCCACGATCAGTAATATATATATATTTTCTCTTTTGATTAGCAAACGACGCAAAAAGGTGAACCCCAACGGCAGTGGGATTGGCAGCAACAGTGGTGGAAATGGACATGGCCAAGGTTCCAGCAGGGGATCGGGACCTGGCACTGCACTGTGGCTGAGGCCAATTCATAACCTCCTGCAGCACCATCAGCACCAACACTGTCACCTCAGCAACGGTGGGCAGCACACAGTGAACGCCACCATTGCTGAGCACATGGATCAGGAAGGCCACCCTGAAGGAGTGGAGGTGCTGGAGATGAAGACCCTTTCTGTTCCGAGGGGAAGTATAAACGGAAGCGGCGGCGAGAATCCTGCCGTCGTCTCTCAGGGAATGGGAGCGCTGCTCGGGCGACTGAATGGGGGCATGAATTATCCCACCATTCTGCCGTCTTTTGTGTGCAGCTACAGCAGTAAAACACCACCTCCCCACTCGAAGCAGTGCGGGCGCAGTTCGGAGCAACACCCATTGAACCACCCGGCGTCTGAGCACACAGAGCCGTTGAACAAGCTTTACCAGCTCATGGGGCAGCACAGTAAGAAAAGAAAAACACACAATGCAGACATATAGGCAAAAATGAAATAATGCATTGATAAAAGGATGGAATTAACTTTAAATACTTTCTTCTTTAAATACACTCTTCATTTTTCCCCTCTCACGGCTTGCTTTTACCTGAGATTTTTGTCATGTCATAGCCACAAATTTGAAGTTCATATATAATACTTTGACGTTTGTGGTTGTGATGTGACAAATGTAAGTGTTATGAGGGCCCTATCATCTCAATCACACTTAATCTATGTCTGTCCTCTTTGAGTGTGAACAGAGGCAGACCGTGTGCTTTTTGCATGTGGCTTGCGCGGGCCACTTAGAGCTGCGACAGGAAAGCCATGTCTAGAGTGTTACAGTGATCAGTTCAGAGAGGTGGATAAAAGGCTTGCATTCAGTGGGTCAACACAGTGTACTGAAAGTATCAGAGACTTGGGAAATTAGGCAGTGCAAAGCGGCATGAATACAAGCAGGTATGCAAGGGTATCTACAAAAAAACAAACAAAAAAAACAAAGGAAGATGAAAGAGAAGAGGTTCAAAGGAGAAGCATAAAGTATTAAAGATGAGGTATCCAGGGAGAGAGACCATGAGAGCAGGGCATAGAGAGAAAAATAAATTAGATTAGTAAAAAAACAGAAGCTCTCAGGAGACAGCATGAAGAAGAGAGGGAAAACGATGGAGAACAACCACTGTGTGTTACATAAGAACATTTTAGAAAAAGGCAGAGGAGAGATAATAGACTTGTCTGTTCATGTCCTGATGGGGTGAGACTGCCAGTGACGACCCGCTCATTCTCACACTGCTGACTGCTGACACTCTAAACGTGATTAAGTGTGCATAGATTAGTGCCTGGTGGAAGAGAGCTGTTATTTTGTGGCATGTGATACTTTCAAGTAAGATATTAGTGATGAAGGAAAAGGGCAGAAACACCAGGGGCTAAAATACCAGTGTTTTTTGCACGTTTCCTCAACATCCTTTCGAAAGAAAGGGATCATGGGAAAGTAATTTAAGATTAAGTAGTTGTTATTTCTTGAGGCTGGCATGAAAGAGGAGCCACCTTTAAAGCATGCATCCTCTGTTTTTGTGTTTTTGCCATGTGAACTATATCAGCAAAACATATATCGATAAAAATCTTGGGAGTCTTTGAGGATTTCCAATCTGATTAGCTTGTCGATAGTTGCTTGCTTCTAAGCTCTGCAGGATGGGATCCATGAAACCGAAGTTCATGCACCCATTTGTAGTCATTGAGGAGTCTGTCCATTGTGCTTTAAGGGTAAGCAGCGGCATCAGGGCAACCTTAAAACTCTAAATATATTTTGTAAAAACAGCAGCCATCAGTCCAGATATCATACCCAGTAGATAATGGTAAACTTTTGCATCAGTCTCCATTACAGCTTTTTGTGCTCTATGTAGCGTCAATATTGGACACTACATAGAAATGGTACAGAAAGCTGTACCATTTCTCCACTTGCTACAAAATGATGGATTGGTCACCTAGAGTGTTAATTTCAATCACCTGTTTGGTAACACTTTTTGCCTCATCAAGTTTTTCTTATGTATTCTCCTTCGCCGGATCCACTTTCCAAGTTAGCGGGATGATCTCATTAAATCTGCCAATGCAGCACTACTCACTCAAATTTTGCTGACTGAACTACTTTTATTCTCTATTGTAAAATAGTTTCAACACATAGACTCTATTAGCAACAACAATGAGAAGGCACTCTTTCGAGATCTCACGCATGTTTTCAGCCCTCACCCCCCCCCACACACACACACACACACACCCACACACCACCTTCTGGGTCTTTTTCCAGTTTGTAAATTCTTTACTTTCGCTAAACCATCTCCAAATAAAACCCTTCCCAGAAGCACTTACTCTGGCTCTGAAATGTAAAAGTAACCAAACAAGGCAACAATCCAGGATTGTAGGAAACATCATTTCAGGTAGTATGTCCAGTCTTTCAAGACTTTGATTCCAACTAGAGTATTACATCAATTGTCAGCAGCTAAAACTTTGACTATTAACAGACTTTAAAATATGGTACAGATTCTTATTATACTATTTATCCCAGGCAAGATTCTGAAAAAAATTACCTGCTGTTTAAGCTGCTTTTAAAGAGCTGATGTTTCCAGCCACTAAGTTCTGCTTCTGTTAGTTTTCAGCTGTGCTTTGCATTTTCTCCACACTGATTTTAAGTCAGAGAACAGAAGGTGAGTGCAGATACCCAGACTGACGATGAAGGATGAACTTGCAGTGCTTACCATGACGGCTAGAGTCTATTGGCTCTGTGGGGGGAAAAATATGTCCTTTTAGCTTTGTGTGCAGAAGTTCACGTATTACATTACAAGATCTAACAATGGCTTTTTTTGTATTGTTCTAGCACAAATGTCACACCTAAGGGATAAAAATATCAATAGACTTTAAAATAGCAACAGAGTTGACCTTAAACTGAACCTCAAATCCAAACCAAATATGCATATTTTTAGGCTTAAGTTGCTGCTCTCTGCACTAGTACTGTAATTGAATAATCTCCACTCTACCTTTATTCCCTAATTTCCTGAAAATATCTCTGAAAAACTGAAGTTGTCAAGACCTCTTGCAACACTTTTTGTCCTTAAAATGGAACAGTGAGATTTCAGGTTTTGTTGAATGTCAAACCACATATGGCTACTTGGGGATATTGCAGCGGACATATTTATTAGTTGATGGTATTCCTCTATATGGTCATAACTGGGTTTTTTAACAGGACATCAATGCAGTTCACAATGACTGTTAGACATATGGTTCGTTATAAGAATTTCTTTTGGGGTGTTTTGGAGTATGTTTTTAAATTTTTGATCAGCTAATGAACAGCCTGGATCTTCAGCCTTTGTTTTCAATAATTTATCTACTCTGTTCAGTTGTTGGTCTTCTTTCTGTGTTGTGAAGCTCATGTTGCAACCTGGTCACAATCAAGCAGCAGGAAAGATGAATAATTGAATTTTCGACTCCAGTTTTAAGATTTTAAACAGGGCTGTACTGCATGCTTCAAAACTTTTGATAGCAGTAAAACAGGCAACATTTCACTTCAAGATTTTATCATTCACTCTGAGGATACTGGCATCCACTGTTTCTTCCAGAACTGCTGTTTAATGGGTGGCTGTGGAATTATATATATATATATATAGTTGTCCATAAAGGCCACTTGTGCCAAAATAATAAAGGACAAAAAAATCAGCATATTTTAATTTGCTAACTTTAAGTACCAAATAGACAGTTTAACCTTCAAAATGTAAATTTGATTTCTTAAACAGCTATTGCCAGCAGTACTCATATGCAAAAATAAATAAATAAAAATCCAAAGAGACCACAGGATGAAAACAGCCAGAAACATTCCTTCGGCAGAGTTCTGACCATTCCTATCACTTTCTGTCTAAAGGTCGCCAGAGGCTGTTGATCCAGCTGGCTGGCGTCGTGCCCAGCCCTCTGCTTTTGGAGCTACTTAGCTGCCCTCTGTGTGCCCGCAGCCTTGAGACCCTGGAATTGGAACTAGGAGACCTGGAGGGGGGCAAAGGAGAGGCTGATGGAATCCGCGACTTTCAGCAGGTCAGGATAGGTGCCGATACTGTAAGGAAAGTAGTACACTCAGATAACATGTTGGTTGGTTTCTAGCAAATAAGCTTGTGTATTTCTGATCATCGTTTCATGTATTTTTAAAACATTGTTAATCACTGAATGTACAGCACATGTTGGTGTGATGAAACGTCTTCTTCCAGGGGGGCGATCTACGAGGGTTCAGAAGACTGTTCCAACGGCGGGGGGTTGTTGCGTGCAGAAACGGAGCTGTCCAGACCTGGATAAACTTCAGGGAAAAATTGAGGAGAATAGTGGAAAGTAAATACTTCAACCGGGGGATTATGATCGCCATCCTCGTCAATACCCTCAGCATGGGAATAGAGTACCATGAGCAAGTAAGATTCACATTGTGTCTCTGAGCAACATATTGTTTGTAAGTTGCATTTGTTTGTCTGAAAATTCCAAAAATGTGTTTGGAATATAAAACAAGAGTGGACAGGTTACTAAACCATAACATGAGTTCAACTTTATTTATATAATTAGAACAAAAATGCTGACTAAAGTGCTTGACAGCAAGTAGAAATTGACAGCAAGATACAAAAAGAAAAGAGGAACAAATAAAATAAAATAATAAAAGAACACATTAGAAAGTCTTTAAATGTTTCTTTTCATATTAACATGTTTTAGGTGAGACTTAAAATCCAAGCAAAATTAGTGGTGCACCCATTCTTCCCTTATCTTTTCCTCTTTCTCATACATAAAAACACCTTGACATGAGTTAGGTGTCAGGTTCCTGGCTTGTGTTCTTTTTTTTATTATTCGTTCTGGCTAACGCCTGAATTGTGGGGTCCTCGGATATGATTCACACCATTTTCTATTTTTTATTTTTCTCCTCTTCGTTGTCGTCGCTTCGGTCTCCTTCAATTTTCTCTCACGGCAAAATGTGTGCGGTTTAGTCTTTGTGATGTAAACATGGGGAAAGACTGGGAGAGCCTTTGCCTTTTTAGGGCAATACTCCATCCATGTAAACACACTGAAGTGTTATTTATGAGCTCCTTCTCACTGTAGCACCCATCAACCTCCATTTGTGACACCTAGCCAATTTTTTTCAGCCCGACGGTGTAAATCTGTGTCCATAGAGGCTCTATGAATGTAGAAGACCTTGAACTGATGGCGTGTCGAGTTAGTGTGTTTTGGTTGTGTTTAGACTGACTCAAACTTGGAGGTAGTCTTGTTTTTCTTTTGTTTTGTTTTTTTCACTGTAAGTCAATACTGCTTAAGGATTTTTCAAAGCTAATAATCTTGCCGTTTTCAGTCTAAGAAGTTCCCTTTAGTGAGAAATTATCAAATTAAAAAATTCACAGTGGAGTTTATGCTGTTTTGTTTTCCACAGGTAGGGCGCATTGAATTGCATCCTAATTTTAGCATCAGTAGCCCCTAATGGCTTGCCACAGTAAGAGTATTTTCTTCTTACACAAATTGTTTTAATTTGTTCTTCTATTAGGGATGCTGCCAGAAGTTGTGGACTTCTTGGATTTTGTAACCAAATGTTGTTGGCCAACATTTGGTTACAGCCTTGAGACCTTTAGTTAGTTTAGTTTTATCAAACTAACTAAGCAACTAAAGAGCTACCTCCTCTCTTACTTCAAAATAAAACTCTCAAACATTGATAGAGGGTGATAAGCTTTATCTACGACTCATATTAACCTTGTTTTACCAGACAAAATAAATCGTTACTTTAAACTTTCAAACATTACTTGTGTGCTCAAATGTAGTATCTTCAATTTACACCCTCTAGTGAGTGTCATATTGATGCCAAATATGTCATTTTATTATCAATAAGTCTGATTTGTTGAGGGATACAGTCTATTGTGATGGTATTCATAATGTAATTATATTATAATTAAATCCAAAGGAACCATAAAAATATTAGATAACTTACTTGATACTTTTTTCTCTTTTTTTTTTCCAAATTTCCACACAACAAAATGTGGTTTCTGTTAGACTGATGTGCCTCTTTGTGTTTGTCCCATAAGCTAAAATACATGATCAACATCACAAATCTTTGCTTTGCAAGAAAAGCTGTATGTGTGGGTGTGAATCTCTCATCTTGTTCTAATTTTCATCTTTATATCCAAAAAGCAAGGTCAAATTCAGAGCTGTTTAAGATTCTTAATATTCAAAATCTAATCTCTTGTGCACTGGTATTGTGTTTAGATGCACCATTGTGTATGAAAGTGCTGGTACTATGTTCCTTCATTACCTAAGGGAACATAGTACTAAACACTAGCATTAAAATAATGCTAGTGTTAAAATAATAGCACAATCACAAAAGCCTGCTTTTCTGTTAGCAGTGCTATTCCAGTATCGCTTTTTGTGCAGTGTTGCCTTTTTACCAGGTCAGGGGGTGGAAATTAGTTTTGCCCAAATAGTTCTGGATCATAAAAAATCAGCGAAACAACTCAAGCATTGATGTGTCATTATCTTCAGCTCACAGATTTGTGCCTTTTTAGCTGTTTTGCATTGATTTGACCTACTTTGTGAGCCATGGTGTTGTCACTGAATGGACTATAAAGTGCCATTTAAAGATGAATATACATAAGCCTACTCAAACTGCTATTTGGACTGGGTTTTTGTATTTTACTACCAAGAAAACCAGCAGTCCTCATAGATTTGGTTGGTACAGTCATTTATGTGTAATTTAACACACAAGTTTAAAAAAAAATGAAGAAAAAATTAAAGAAAATGTATTTCTTTGGCATTAAGCTGAGGTTGTGTTGCTGTTGCTGAAGTTCTACAGTTCATAACAATAATAATATTACCAACACATTTTATTTATCTGGACTTTTAATAAAACTGAGACACTTTTCAAAGATAAAACAATTATATAACATGAACATGAATAAAAGTATTACCACTAGTAATAAGTGAAACACGGTCAGAAATTCAAATGTTTACTTTATATGAAAGCTCTGATATTAAAATCTGTCTGATCCATTCAAAGAAATGGCCAATATGTTAACAACTCTGGCCAGGCCACCCAGACTCCTCGCCAGATACATTTAGGTGCCTTTTGCAACTAGATGGAGTGGCTGCAGGGGCGACTAAAGACACATTAGCAAGAAACGCCAGAGCCAATCGAAGAGCCCACAGGCGGTTTAAAGCGAAACAGGCTTCACCTTGAATGTTCATTCTCTGCTTGGAACTAGTGTTTGACCTGTATCCATTTATTATGGCCTATCACTGTTTTTGAGTGGTACAGTCACTACCACTGTACCACTCAAAATTGCCTGATGTAAAAGTGAGGGGAAATGTCCCCCTCTGTCCTGACCCTAAAATTATGGTTATGGTACTGTGTCATGTTCCCATTTCTGAAACCAGTTTGATTTGTGTTGTCATTCGCCATCAATGATGCCTGCTCTGCAGCACACAATTCATAATGCTGCACGTTTCCACACAGCTTATGAAGAATCCAAATGTAAAGCCAGTTAATCATATTGCATATATATTTTCAGGGTGATGGAGGAACAGAGTTACCCATGGAACTAAGGGTAATTCTGATCTGTCATAATAGGATTTTTGTAAATGAATCCCTTCCGCTTTAGTCTTAAACATTTTCCATCTCCTTTTTTATGCCACTGGTCTGGACTCAGCATCGCCAGTGCAAGAACTGTGGTTTGTTGATCCCCACATGAAAAGAAATGCAATATCTTTTAATGAGTCTCCCTTGCGTGACATGAGATGATTTTTTTGGGATCTCAGGCTTCAGGGCTTCAACCACTTTGAGGCAGAAAGCAGAGTTTAAGAATTTATGATCAGGAAAGATTAAGTCATATGGGGATCATTATTATTCATTACATGTAAATCTTTGGGACTGCATAAAGCTTGTTGCCAAGAGCTGATGATACTGTCCAGCTGAAAAATTGGCAGCAAAATATAAGAAGGAAAAGACCAAAATGATGCAACTGAAATTTCAGCAGAAGTTGGTTCTTAAAAATATATTTCTACAGTTTGAACTGTTTTTACTGCTTGCAACGTTGAATGTGCTTACATTTTTTTTTATATGTCCAGCGTATGTCAAATGAACCTTCCTGTCCTGAATATATTTCCAAATGCACAATAAAAAGGACAATGTGCTGTAAACATTTAATATATTTAGGAAATGCCCAAGTCCAACATCTGAACTTTGCAGTTTGGAAGTGCTTGTGTTTTAGATTCAGATTTAGTCTATTTTCACAAAACTTGAAATCTTAACTTAGACTCAGAAAAAAGACTCGTGAACATCTGTGCTCCAAAGATCTACCCAACTGAAGTTGATATTGAAATGAACTCAAGATGAACTCTATTGTGGCGTACCTGTTATTTAATAACTAATTTCTTTGTTATTTCTTGTGCTTTTTACTTAAGAAACAACCAAATTTTCCTGTAATAATTATTTTCTTTATTTTAATTCTTATTTAATTACGTAGGTTAATATCTCAGTGTTTTTTTTGTGTGCATAGGTTTTTTTTTTTCTTAATGCAAAAGTGCAAACAAACTTGTTATCACTACTTACTAGAACCTATTCCAAAACCTTTATTCAAGCTATAATGGTTCCATAATGCATTTAGCTGAGTCAAAAATTGCAGAATTTACCTGCTTTATGAGGGGCAGAAGGAGGCTCAGTCAAGTCTTTTCTGGACCATTGACCATACTGTGAGGTAAGCGAAGTAAATCAGCAGTGATATATCGATGGGGTTGGAACTCTTTGATTGATTTGACCGCAGCTCTGAACTTGATTGATACTTTTTCTGTTCTGGTCACAAGGGCCAAAAGAGTTTTAGAGTTCAGCGATAAGAGTACTTTTTTTGTTTGTTTGTTTGTTTTTTGTCTGTTTAATTTTTTTTCCTCTTGACTCTGCTTTTTACTTTTAATCTCTCTTTTTCTCTCTCTCCAGCCCGATGAATTGACTGATGTGTTGGAGATTAGCAACATCGTTTTCACCAGCATGTTTGTGCTGGAGATGGGCTTCATGCTGCTGGCTTTTGGGTTGTTTGGATACATCAAAAACCCTTACAACATCTTTGACAGCATCATCGTCATCATAAGGTAATAATTTTCCACTCTTAATTTTACAGATTTTTTAAAGTATTTACTTGTTCATTTCAGAGACGAGCTGTTTTTTTTTTTTGTTTATGTTTCTCAGTGTATGGGAGATAATAGGTCAAGCGGATGGAGGGTTGTCGGTCCTGCGGACATTTCGCCTGCTGCGAGTCCTGAAGCTCGTACGCTTTCTACCTGCCCTGAGGAGGCAGCTGGTGGTGCTGATGAAGACCATGGACAATGTGGCCACCTTCTGCATGCTGCTGATGCTTTTCATCTTCACTTTCAGGTGCAGAAGTGGGAAATCTGCTGCCCCTCCTGCTTGTTTGTCGATGAATTGATGCCGTTGCTTTCATCCTGTTAACACAGTGAGACATGGACAAGTTTGCTAGCATGATTTTACACAGAAAGTATGAAGAACAAATTTATGACGGTTTATACAAAAACAAATTGAGACATACAAATTTTCTTATTTACCGGTAAACAAAATTACTGTGGGCACAGTTATTGGTACCCGTGATACTTTATTTCACGCACCTTTAGCCAGAAGGATAACATCATCTTCTATCATTTCACACTGTTACAGCATACAGTTGCACATTGCACGTTTCAGATAACTGGTTCTCAAATTTATTATAACAAATACCAATCGACTATAGACCAGCTTTTTCAGACAGACTTAATGAAAGAGTTGGACAACTTCACTTTTTTTTTTTTTTTCAATTTACTGTGGCATGTCACAAAACACTTCAGTCTGACAGAGACAACATTATTCATGTTAAAGTCTTATGCTTGTGATGGTAGGAGAACAAATAAAATTTTTGTCTGGAATCCATCCATAACAACCAGTCAGTAAGTGGGATGGCTGGTTTAGAGAGTTATAGTGACCCTCAACATGCCATCTTTTGCTTCAGTTCTCTAACAAAGTGAGGTTTAAAGGGTTTTTAAGAATCCAACTCATTCTGTTTGGACAAGATGAACACTGATCCTTATCCAGGCTAGAGACATGTGGCTAAGAAGAAGAGGTTTCTGTGTCACATCATTTTTATGCCATGAGGAAACTAAAAGTTATAGATTATAAATTGGAAGTTTCTAAAATATCTGGTCAGTTGATTTAAGTGAATTTATTTTAAAGGGAACTTAAGGGGTATTAACAATTGTTCCAAAATGTATTTTGACATTTTTAGTGTGAGATTACTCAAAAAAAGATTAATTTATTCTTATTAGATTCCTTTATTTTAGCGGTGCCATCAACATTGTCTGTTCGTGTGCATTCAGAGGGTCTTTAATGCATTGCTTGTGTTTCTGCAGTATACTTGGCATGCATCTGTTCGGATGTAAATTCAGTCAAAGAATGGAGAACGGAGACACCATTCCTGATCGCAAAAACTTTGACTCTCTTCTCTGGGCCATTGTCACTGTATTCCAGGTGAGTTTTTCCGTTTCGCTTGTGTTTACTCCTCTGTTTAGGCCTTTGTTCCTGAATTTCATTTTTAACATAACATTGTGGATAATGACGCCAGCTACAGCCAGGATCTTCACAAGATATTTTATTTTTGTTCTCCATTTGTGTAAAATAACATCTGGACTTTCCCAATTTGTAATTAAGTGTTTGTAGCCTCTTGGTTTGTATAATTTAATGAAAAGTTATTCTTCTCATTTTACTGGTAAATAGAAATAATTTTGGATATGATCTAATCACAAAACCTTAGGTCTGATTTATTGTCAGTGAGTGGACAAATATCTTTTTTATATATATTGTTATATATTGTATATTTTTTATCTAAATGTCTATCTTTAGTTATGCATTACCCAATTTGCTAGTTATCTTGATCCCTATTAAAAATAATTCTCAAACATTGCACTGAGTTTTTCCTAATCTCAAAAAATGGAAATAGCTGAATAAAACAGTACAGTGTTTGCAGAGCAAACACTGAATAAATACAGTAGAAAAATTGTGTGTCCATCCTTTGTTTTACTTAGGCATACCTGGTCAAACCACATGTCAATACAACTCCAAAGGGTCTTTATATGTATGTGAAATTGTCCCAACTCTGCTTTGAAATGCAAAAACCGTATCTAATTGCATGCAGCATCTATCCCTCACCATGATTTCTATTTTTTGCTCCACCTCCCCGTGGAGATATTGTGCAATTGCTCCAAATCCATTTTTCTGTTTCCGCACGGGATGCGTCAGCAGAAGGGTGGAACACACATTGCAGTGGACTCTCTTTGGTGCTGAAGAGGCATTTTATCCACTGCCAACTGTCCTTTGAGAAAGTTCCACTCGCTTCGTACTTTGTCCACTTTTACTATAGTTATCAAGGTGTGCGAGCAGGAAAAAAACACACACAAAAAGCACAGATCTGTGCAGAGCTGCATATCGTAGTTCACAGAAGCTGCATAGAGGGACTCTGCCTTTTGCCCAGAGAGGTAAATGAGTAGGCTGAGCCAGCCTACATGAATGCTGTGTGCAGATTTGGACTCCTCTGTCAGTCATGTTTATCCAACTACAGGCACAGAAAGGCAGACATTTACATCCAGCTGCTTCCACTTGTCGCGACTTACAGTCCAATAGGTTTCTTAAATTAAATTATTGCTCCAATGTAAGTAGCTCATAACTGGGCTTCATAAAGCATATAATCGATTTATGTACTGTTTAACATATCGACTCGTGCTGCTTTTTCTTCAACTCACTACTCCTTGCCTTTTAATTACACGTCTTCTAAACTTCCCAGTCCTTCTGTCGTCTTTTATTTCTGCTGTCATCCATCTCTTCTCCTCCACTTCCCCTCCGTCTTCATGCCTAAATCTCTGCCTGTGCTTTTTTTTTCTTTACTTTTTTATCCACATTCCAGATCCTTACCCAGGAGGACTGGAACGTGGTGCTGTACAACGGCATGGCTTCTACCTCTCCATGGGCGGCTCTCTACTTCGTTGCTCTCATGACGTTTGGCAATTATGTGCTCTTCAATTTGTTGGTCGCCATCTTGGTCGAAGGGTTCCAGGCTGAGGTGAGAATGACTGTATTGGTTTTCTGATTGTGTTGATTTGCTGAACTGTATTTCACTGATCACTGTCTAAAATGCACAAATTAGCGCCAGGGGTTAGCCCCTACTTCTCATGACCCCCCTACACTAATTGAAATGCAGGAAATTAAGTTCTGGAGTGAGATGATATAGCATAACCCTCACTGTATAATCTAATCTATTGTTAGAAGGAGACACCTTTACCACACATGGACTACAATATTATAAATTATGTTCAGGGTGCAACTGACAGATAAGTTATAATTTATCTGGTGCGTGTCCATTCTGTCCTGACTGGGGTTTGTTGTTTTTCTTTGTTGTGGTGTCAGGGTTAATCCAAAAAAGGATTGCTTCCATATTTTGTGGCCGTGTTTTATTTATTTTTTTTTCTTGTAGATTTCTACAATGGTAATCTGATTTGGCCCTGTTTCTTACACTGGAAAGAAAAACAGGCCATAAAATCAACTGTTGCTCCTGTCAAAAGACAATAGGCCCTGGCTTTTTCTACAATATAGTGCAAATCAAAAAATCAAGACAGCAACTCATACATGGGTTCATTTTTAATGTACATAATTGTGTCTTATAGGGTGATGCCAATCGATCAGAGTCAGACGATGAAAAGAAATCTGACAATTTTGATGAGGACGACAAAGTTGAGCAACTCAGAGACACAGGTGGCTAAAAAAAATCCAAAACATTCTAAATAGGCACTTTATTTTCTTGAAGTTGATTGATTTGAAATAAGTATTCGACTAATAATCTAGTAATCTTTATTTATGATCCATAGAGCTTAAGATGTACTCTCTGATGATGACAGCCAATGGTCACATTGACCCTCGTGGCACTATGGCTCCTCCCATAATAATGCACACAGCTGCCACTCCCATGCCAACGCCGAAGAGCTCCCTAGGGCCTGAGTCCGTCTTAGAGGAGGAGCTCATGTACAGAGAAGGGATAACTCAACATGGAGAAGCTGGACTGGGTGTTTCTGAGACAGGAAGTGGCCGCGCGGAGTCTCGGCGTGGAAGCTCAGCATCCATGGACCCAGCAGCCTATGACCAGCACTCTTTAGTAAGTAATTTCAACACTTTCACTGATGTTATGGGAATATAAAATAATTTTTGTTGAAGAAGTGTACTAAATAATGTTGAGTAAAGGAACACAAAGGTTCACAACGAAAAGAAAAAGTTAACATTTTAGTTGGGTATTTAGCCAACATCCAAGATCTCCCAAGATGTTCCACCATTCACTGCTTGCATAGTGATGGTTAGATGTTTTCTAGCCCTAAATATCCCTGATGGGTAACTAAAATTGAGACCTGGCGACTGCACAAGGCATCAGCCATGAAAGAGTGGAGACGAACTATGTCAACTATGTCGGCAAATTGGTCCCCACAGCATACAAGAGACACCGAATTCCCATCATTTAAGTTCCCTCAGTTGTTTCTGCACGTTAGTTTTTACTTTAAAAAAGACTTGTGCTACTCTTGAATAACTTTTCTCCTGGAGTCACTGTAGTTCATTGAACATATATTTTAAGCCTTCAAAAGATTAATATTTGAGTTTTGTACAATTTTGCAGTAAAAGTCTGAACCTGTAACTTTTTTATTTTTTTTTTAACTGATAAATATTGAACTGCAGGGTGTCATGGTCATTAGGCTGCTGATCTGAGCAATATTTCCAAGATTAATTTAAACAAGCTTCAAAAGAACAAGGTAATTTGTTTGGAATTGGAACACAACAATCAAAATCTAGTGAGTCTGGTGTGTCAATACAAGACTTGCTCACAGACTTTAAAATCATCTCATGCAGTCTAAAATTACGAGGAACAGTGGCTCTTTCTGATTTTTTTTTTGCTATTGCAAAGCTATGTTTTTTAATTAGCTTTCCTACACAGCTGACTGTCCACTTGTGACAACAGGGGGGCCTAACACTTCTGGTGCTTGATACTTTTGGGGAAAACTCTTAAATGTGTTTTGAGGTTAAATCACAGCTGAGATAGAAACACACCGATTTGTCCACTGTACACTTAGAAGGCCTTGACAATAATATTATTGTCTCAATGGGTAAAGAAAACATATTCAACAAAACTTTTTAAGTATTTGTGATCCAATCAAGCACAAAAAGAAGAAATTTAACCTAAAACAGTTACAACAACTCTACTTGTAATGTTTTCAGAACAGTATGCACATTTTGATTGTGACTCTATTGTCAAGCATCTTATTTTAGAAAATACTGAAAAATGTATGCTTTTTTATAGGAAATCTGAATACTTAGTGCTTTATCCCCCTGCAGACTCTCTCAAGCCCTGGACGGCGCTCACCTCTCCCTCTCCGTGGTTCCATCAGCTCATGGGGAAGTCGCCGCTCCAGCTGGAACAGTCTAGGGAGAGCACCGAGTCTCAAAAGGCGAGACACCAGCGGAGAGAGGGAAAGTTTACTGTCTGGAGAAGGTGGTGAGGAGGAAGAGTGCCAAGAACAACAAGAGGAAGCTGGGATGAACAGCAGAGTAAAGCTGGAGTCCTTGGAACCGCTGCAGGCATCTTCTCTCTGCCCTACCATAATAGCAGAGTATGGCGACTGCAATGGGAGGACTGTGACATATGACCCAAATGGAAACTCGGACCCCAAAGATGACTTCACGTCAGAGGATGACTTAGATGAAGATGTAAGTTATCATGACTCCCTGCTTATGAAATAATGTATATATTTAGAAATCAGCAGTAAGATTTGAGCAGTTTCTGCACCAGCCATTCTGGTGTATTACACTAACCCTTTATTTACTTGTTTGCAGTTAAGTGCACATTTCCAAATGGGATTTTCTTTTTAAAACAAAAGTAGATTCATTTTGTCTCTCAAACTGAACACAAACCTAACACTAGTGAAAAGGTTTGGCATTGTCAAATTTTCAGAAAATCAAATTCAACAGTTAATTAAGAGACTCTTCTGTGTACCAAAGTATTCTACAGTCTACTGCTGGTGTGACAGCTGGGGCTTGTCTACAATTTGGCCTTTCATCATTGTTCATTTGGGGATTCCAAACATATGAAGCCTTTTAAAAGTGTCCATACCTTGTGAAAATGTTTCTAATTTTGTCACACCATGATATTATTTTTTCTTTATTTGTAACAGCTTTTAAAAATAATGAACCATTTACCTACATTTCACAGTTATGCACTACTTGTATTACTATCACATATCTCTAGCACATTTATGTTGAGATGGTTGTTATATGACAAATGGCTGCATAAATGTATTTAAAAAAATTGCCCTGTGGTCTTGAGTGGAAAGGAAACAATTAGAGAGCTGGAGTGGCCCAGTTAAACGCTAAATGAATATTCTATAATGAATTGGGACTTTATGGCGCATTTGCATCAATCTGTAACCCCAAATAATAATAATTATAATCCTGAAAGACTGTGGTAAAAAAAAGTAGGAACAAGATTTGCAGGTTTTACAAGTCTATAAATTATACCTAAAAACCAATATTTCATGAACATCCCTCTCCATTTTGTCCTGGTGTGTCGTATCAGTATATAATGCTATAAGCTGTTCTTCATCACAGGCTGCAGTTTCCTGAATGTAAGATCTATAGCGGTTCAGATGACTTGTTTTTTCTTTTACCACACCCACACTTCTCCAGTCTTCTTTTGCCTTCTAACCCTTTTCTCTCAATCTCTTTTGATTCGCTCTGCAATGTGTGTGTGCGTGGGGGGGGTGTGTGTGTGTGTGTGTGTTTATGATGCAATGTCTAGAGGGACGCTAATTGTCATGCTTTAATTGATTGACTTGGGGCGATAATTGTTTTCTCACTGGATTGAAAGCAGTTGAAAACGTTTGTGAACGCATGCAGGTCTGCTCGTGTGTTGAGGCTCTGTTTACTCCCTTGGTGGTTTCATGTGACCTGTGTTGTGACATTGCTCAGGTTTTTTTCTATTGGCTTCAAATTGAGTTCATAATGCTATGAAATCCAGCGAAACAAAAGGCCTCTCCCCATGGGTACGCACTGAATGCAGCTTATTACAGGCAGCATATAGATGTTTAGGTGTGGTTGTGTGTGGATTGTGTTAATCTGTGCAAAAGATGCACTAAGTGAGATGTGAGCTGGATGTTCAGTGTCAGAGACTTCAGATCTCCGCTCCAAGAACATCTAAGCGGCAGGTCCTTTTTTTGTATCTGCACGCTCACTAGAACACGCACACACACAAAAACAGAAGACACTCTCAGATGTACACATGCTCACATAAGTGCCTGTGTGCCCAAAAAGCAGAGTCTGGGAGGCTTGACTCTGGGCTGTTTTTAATTAGAATCCTAAAGCACAGAAGCTGTGGACCTAAGCTTTCTTCTGTTTGTTTTACTGCAAACTTTAATGAGTTCTGTTCCGAGCTTCTGCACTTGCTGAGTTGAAAGTCCACCTGTTATGGTCCAATTATCTCCATCGTATTATGCAAGGAGACACATGTTTATTGTTCCCCTATAGACGTAAATGAGGACCGGCTAACATCAGCAGCACTCCGCAACAAGCTCAAGACATGAATTGTTTCCTAAATGGGTTTTTTGATGTGGTCTTTGCTGGAGCAACTCCACTCCGTATCACAGCACCCAGCATTCCAAACAGAATTTGAAAAAAAGATATTTGTTTTGAGTGTTGTGCTTAATGCAAAGTCCTTATTGAATTATATTTGTCTGGATTCATACATTTCACAGTTTTAAAAATGTATACTTTCAAATATGTTTTTGGTGATGTAGATAACTTAAACACTGTTAATTAAGGTAAGAGTAACACATTAATCTGTTTAGAAAATAGAGTTGTCAAAATTTAAGAATCAATGCCAAAATAATCAAAAGTTAAGTTAAGAACCAATCTCAATGTAATCAAGAATTATTTATATTACTCGTTGTTGTTATATATATATATATATATATATATATATATATATAAATATAAATGCAGTAAATGAATCAAAACATGACATTTAAACCAAGCACAAACCCCTAATACTGATTGTCAAGAAACATATTGTAAGAAATACTTTTAAATATACTTAGAAATGATTAAACAGCTTTTTCAGTTTAGTTAAGTTCAAATCAATTCAAAAATACCTTAACATTGGGAAAGGCAGAATAAATGTTGTAACCCAAACTGTCCTAATTTCCTAATTTCTTCAAAGAGTAGATAATGAAAGCCGTGAGCAGGAGGATTTTCTAGGATTTTCACTGTTGTTGTATAACAGTTTAGTAAAGAGCATACTCACGGTGGTCCAATATGTCCTTCCTTCTGTACAGAATCCTTCTATGTACAATCTTCTTCAGGGCTTCCAGAGCCCACCTTTTAAATCAAATTTTTAAAAGCCCCTTAGTCCGACGCTGCTACTTCAGCAGCTGACTGGAGAAGAGATTTCGCTCTCCACAGCAGACTCATAGTTTCTGTTTCCTTAAGTTTCCTCAAGAAGTACAATCTGCTCTATCCTTTCTTGTATACTGCTTCACCATAGCGTCTCCAATCCAGCCTGTCGTTCACACGAACACCGATGTATTTGTACTCTTTCATCACCTCTACTTCTTTTCCATAATAAATACTGTTTTACTCATTCCTGTTTCTCATGAAATCTACAATTATCTCATTTGTTTTGTTCATATACAAGATGAGACGATTGTTCCCACAACATGCCACAAAGTGGTGAATTAGCTCTGTATACTCAGTCTCTAGACCATCTTTGATGCATCCCACAACTACAGTCATCCGAGGTGGAACCTACTGCCTTATACCGTTTCAGTCTATCCAGCTTCCTCATCATCTGACTTATTGGACACTCAGGAGGTTTGATGAGAGCTTGTTTCGACCTAATCCTGATTCTGAAATCTGTATTTAATGCGATAGAAGTTTTCAAGTCTTCAGAACCATCAATTCACCAGATGTTTCTCTTGTGACTGTTACAAGAGAAACAGTTACAAGAAACTGAGCAATTACTGTAAAATAAATAAATAAATAATAAAGGAACAGACTTTAAAGCATCACTTAAAGTCTTCCTTGCTCCAAGGGTGAAAAATGCTGTTGCTTTTCTCTATTTCACTGTTCCACAGGCACTGCAACAGTGCCTGTGGAAAAAAACATCAAAAGTCCCAGGGAAACAGAACTGGAATCACATTTCTGCCAATCTACATTAAAAACTGCCACATTAAAAGTCTAACCAATCGAATAAAAGTTGTTGGACAGCACATAAGAAAAAAGTTCTGCTTGATCTTTGGATTATGCTGGGACTAGATAGTTGGAATGACTCTCTGAATCATGTTAAGAGATTAAGTATTTCAAGAACCTTGTGCAAAAGTTTGATGAACATTTAGTGCAAACAAGGAGAACGTTTGATCTGTTTGTGCTGATTTATTGTAACTTCAGACAAAAATGCTGAATGTGATTGGATAGAGTGCTTCCATTGCAAGACAGAATGCCTCT
This sequence comes from Brachyrhaphis terrabensis, assembly GCA_903067065.1. NCBI lineage: Eukaryota > Metazoa > Chordata > Actinopteri > Cyprinodontiformes > Poeciliidae > Brachyrhaphis > Brachyrhaphis terrabensis. The sequence continues at coordinate 130,283 of CAEGAG010091036.1, forward strand.
GATTGTTTATTTGTAATTTCAGATTCCTTTTAATTCAAGTTATGTTGACAAAACAAAACAATCGGGCTGTCATGCAATACTCTAAAATGGAGATTAATCAATAAAAGCCTTTGTTGGAGCTCAATCACTGTGCTGCTAAAGGAGCTTGTTTAATAAGCAGTTTGCTTGCTGCCTTCTAAATTAGATAAAAATTTAACAGAGGGCAGTAAACAGAACGAATGTGGTAGTAGTAAAAATTTTACAATTTGCCATCACGATGCTAACTGCAGTTTATTAGGGATTGTAGCTGTGGTTTATAGCATGCAAGAGTGAGTAACAAAGATGTTGGTGGTTTGCTGACAATTACATTTATACTGTATATGTCCTCTCATTGCTGCAGAGTCCTTTCTGCTACTGGGTCAGGAGGGAGCTCCACAACATGAAGCCCCGCTGGTGTAAGGAACACGAGAGCTGGACGCTCTATTTGTTTGCACCGGAGAGCCCGTAAGACCTACGCACACACACGCATCATTCTTCCACTGCATGATTTCTAAATTACATTTGTTTAATTTTTCAAGCCTAACTTATTTTCAAGTATCAATAATTAACATCTAATTGTTTAATTCATGGAGGCATGTTCCAGTTTTGTGATCTTATGGAATGATAATGTTGATGAGCCTTGATTGTAGCTTACATTTTATTTGTACATGATTTAATTATTTCCACATGCAATTGTTTGTTGTACTAAAATCATGTCATGTTGTTCTAAGCATTTGTCCATACTGGTTATTCTGATCTTTATCAACAATAGCAGAACGATAAGACCCACTTAATAAACTAAGAATATCTGTATCTGCTGTAGGGTCTGCACAAAAATGTTTCCACAACAAAAATACTTGCCTGCTGTCATCAGAAACATTTGGGTTGGAACGGTGTTACCATAAAAAGAGAGATGTTGCTGAGCTAAGCTATTACCACAAGTGTTGTTGTAACATCTTGTACCAATAGCTGCAGTACTATTCTTCGCTTCTTACCAGAGTAGAAATTGTGTGCCATGTTAGGAGTTTAAACTGTAAATGCCACGATGGAAAATTTATTAGCAGTAAAGTCCTGACTTTTTAAACCCCAAGACCGCCTGAATCAGTCGGCACAAACATAGCACCAGTCAGAGCTTTTGTGGCCAATCTCCAATAATTCATTTTTAGAAATCTTTGACCTGCAGATACCAATTTAAGTAATTTCTGATTCATTTTTAAGAACTGTTCTAGAAAAAAGAAGTTAAAAAACACTGAAAATATTTCTACCTTTACTGTCATGAGGGGTTGTTTATTTTAGGAATAGAGTTAACATTTGACAGAGAAGTAATTTTAAATTTTAAGATGCCTCTAAACCTATAAATGTAACATTTCTGATTAGCATACTTAAAGTGGCATTACAGAAACAGCAGTCTATATTTGTTGTTCAAAGATTGCCATCTACATCTTCCGTAACAGTTATAAGACAAAAGTTGCAAACTTTGCTTTTGACCTTTTAGCCTTCCTGTTATCTGCTAAAAGAACCAAAGGCTTAAAAAAGGCAAACCAGTCTGAGCTTGAATAAAAAAAACAAGATTTGTTTTTTTTATTTCTTCAATTTTTGTGCTTCTCTTAACTCAATAGTCAACTCCTGACACTGGAACTTGTTAACAATAAATATCTGAAAACGATGTTATTGTCAATGAGGTAGCTTTTAGTAAAATGATTAGAGAAAACATTTCATTTTTCAGCTTCAGAGCAACTGATTATTTTTCAAGGTTGATCAAGATGATGATTGTCTGATTCCAGTCACTACCCAATGTCTGTTAATTTTGAGTTTTTACACAAATGATCGAATCTGTATTTTCTCAGATAGTTGTTGGCTTTGTCATTCCGCCTTTTCCACAATTTCTAATTTTTGTTCAGCTTAGGTGACGTTTCCTGTTGTCATTCCTCTAAATGTTTGGTTCATATCTCAGAACCACAGTAGGTATTTTTATATATGACTCTCTGTGTCTGTTTAGAGTCCGTGTGTGGTGCCAAGCTGTGATCACTCACAAATTGTTCGACCATGTGGTTCTGGTTTTCATCTTCCTCAACTGCATCACTATCGCTCTGGAGAGGCCTGATATACATCCTCACAGCACGGTGAGTCATGGACAAACATGGCTTGCATAATCACTTTTTTCCACTCACAGTCCACTTGTCTTTTTCAGACCATGAATTTCGCACACTTTTCTATTAGCCTCACTTTTCTCATACTTAAAGACATTAATGTTGAGACATTAATGTTGAGATATACTAATGAAAAAAAAAAGGAGGTTGCTTTGATTTCAAATTTAGGTTTCATTTACCACCTGACAAATAAATGTGATAGCAAAGGTGAAGTTACTCAAGTGAAACTTTTCTTTCAGGTCCATCTTTGCATGTCACTACCAACTTAAAAAAAAAGAGCAAAAGTAAAAAAAAATCCTATCTTTATATACAAATCAAGGTGCCACAGCAGCTGTTATTTCAATGGAAAAAAAACCCCCAAAAAACGATTACATAAAAAAAGGCATGGCATGTGTCCGTAGAGAACTATTATTATTATTATTATTATTATTATTATTATTATTATTAAGTAGTAGTTTTAGGTAATTTGTTACATTTCATGCCCTCTGAAAGAGAGAAAGTGACTGCCTTTGCAAAATGAAGCCTTACGCTTATAAACATCGCACATCTTCTAAATGTGCAAGCTTTCACATATAAAGGGAACTCCTGCTGCTTTTAGAACAGAATGTGTCATCATAACAAGCATCTTGTTTTGGTTAATGGGATTAACTTAGCTATACTTTGCTTAAACATTGTCTTGTTCCTTTCTTTTGTTGTTGTTGTTTTCTATTTAGGAGCGAGTATTTCTAAGTGTGTCCAACTATATTTTCACTGTGATCTTCCTAGCAGAGATGGCCATCAAGGTAAACAACATTGTCTTCACTTATATTTGTTTGACATTTTCTAACCTCAGACAGCAGAGGGTAAAAAAACCCAGAGGGCTTAAATTGTGCTGTAGTAACTTCCTGCTGCTTTAACTGTTCCCTCAGGTTGTTGCTCTTGGTTTCTGCTTTGGGAATCAAACCTACCTTCAGTCCAGTTGGAACGTTTTGGATGGAGTGTTGGTCTTTGTGTCTCTGGTGGACATTCTAGTTTCTCTGGCCTATACCGGCACCAACAGGATCCTGGGGATTCTCAGAGTCCTTCGTCTTCTACGCACCCTTCGCCCTCTGAGGTACATAGTGTGGTTTGTTTGTGTGAAGAATGTGAAAAGTGTTCAAGATCTTGTTAAAATACCAACTTTTTGAGGTCCAAAAATTATATAAATAATATTACTGGCCCCATGAACTATTAATCTAGCAAAGAATGCAAATCTATGACTAACATTCCTTAGTCACAAAGTTGTAGAGAATTTGCAATGGATCCCATTGTACAAACATATTAGTCAGGCAAAGTGTACAAAGAAAATACAGTGTGTTTAGTATGCACCATGATAAAGTGGGACAGAAGAACAATGACATTACAAAAATTAGACTTTTCTTTGAAACTGATCAAAGATCCAAAACAAAAATGGACTGCAGTAGCTTCTAAGAGACCAAAACATTGTGCCGTATCTGTTTGTTGCAATGAAGTTGTCATATTTCAAGATAGTAGTAGTTTCTTCTGAAGAAAACGTCCAGATGTATATATGATCTTTTGAAATCCTCCAAGATGTCCAAAAAGTGCATTTGGCTCACCAAAACAACACTGCATCTCAAAAGGAGTGAGATGGTAAAATACAGTGTCAAAACTGACAATTGTTGGTGTCTGATAGAAAACCAGAGATGCACAGAAATGTTGTTTGTCTGTGTTTTTTTAGCACCAGAGTAGCTCAATCTTAAAAGGACTATAAAATGTGTCTTCAACGAAAGAAAACTGAAGTTTTGGAATCCATAACTAAACTTGGCAGGATGTCTGTATGCTCACGTGAAGAGGGTTGTGCAAAAGTGATTTCCTCACAATCTGGCAGATTTGAGGAACTTTCACAGGGCAGAGTGTGTAAATATTGTCATGCCAAGAAATACTGATCGACCTCTTTCAAAGAAGAATGTCGACTGCAAATACTTAAACTTTTATCTTTAGGGTCTACACAAAACCAGGTTATTGCATCTTTTTAAACTTTTTTCTCAGGTGCATATTGCCTATTTCTATCACTTCAATATTTAATTACAGGAACTGCTGTAAGCCTATTTAATTTGTCCGTATCTGAGTGTATGACTGTGTGTTCCAGGGTGATCAGTCGCGCCCCAGGACTGAAGCTGGTCGTGGAGACACTCATCACCTCTCTAAGACCTATCGGGAACATTGTATTGATCTGCTGCGCCTTCTTCATTGTGTTTGGAATCTTGGGGGTCCAGGTGATTACTGTCCCACCACTCAATCGCACACGCTTGCACTGCATCAGTTCCTCAAGCCACATTTGCGATGCATCTCTTTCTCTGCCTCTCTCCTGAGCTATTTTACCTATTGTTGTGTAAATGTCAATGCTCAGCAGTGCATATGTGACCGTAGCGATGGGGAATTGAAAAGCGTCTAGAATATCCAAAAATATATTGGTGTTTTTCTTCTTCAAAGGTGTGAGTTTGGAAGAAAATGCACAACTAGAGTAAGTGTTAAAAAAAAACAAAATACGGGACCGTTAGGCCATTTGATTCACAAGCACCAAAATTCTGCTTGGACAATGCACTTTTTGAAACATCCTTTTATTGTTGCCATTATTTGCTGAACACACCTGAGGTCACAGCTTAATGAAAGTCAAATAGCCCTGAAGTTGCCTTTTTTTTTTTTTCATTTTTCTTTGCCTGCTTTTTTTCTCTTTTTTTTTTCTAGCTGTTCAAAGGGAAGTTTTACCACTGTGAGGGTCTGGACACAAAAAACGTCACAAACAGATCTGACTGTGAACTCGCCAACTACAAGTGGATACGAAGGAAGTACAATTTTGACAACTTGATTCAGGTGTGGATGAATCAAATGAATCTGTGATAATATGAAGCTTGCACAATATTAAAAGCCAGAATAAAATTTTTTTAACTGTACACTCTTTCTAACAGAGTTTTTTCTTCTTCTACAAATGTCTCTTGTTGTACAACGCTGTATGGCTTCTCAATTCCTTTTTAAAATAATCTGCATTTCTCAGTCACATTAAAGCACACCATCAAAGTAAAGGTAATGCAAGTCTGTTAAAGTACAACTACCTTTCTGTCTCCAGGCTTTGATGTCTTTGTTTGTGCTGTCGTGTAAGGATGGTTGGGTCAACATCATGTATGATGGACTAGATGCAGTCGGAGTGAATCAACAGGCAAGTATTTACATTCTATCTGTAGAACTGAATGACCTGCTTCAACCTCAGTTGAGTCACAGTCATCTGACAAGAAATAAGCAATTTTTTGTAATTTTGTATATAATACCCAGGCAGTAGAGTGTAATATTTATCCCAATGGGAAATGATCTGTTGTTGGTGAGTGGTAATCCAACTCTTTTTCTTTTGCCACTCCTTTTCAAATTTATGTCTGGATGTATGTTTAGAAAGTCGTTAGAATTATTTGAGATTTTGAGATCTGCTCCCTGTTGAAAAAAACAACTAAGAAGAAAAGTTTACAAATCGAATTAATAAGATAGAAAATTAATTTTTTAAAAATAACAGAGCTTTTACAGCATGTCATTTTAATATGCTTTCCTATATCTTGCATGAAAGACATAAGCTGTGTGACTTAAATGTGTTTGTCATCTGCTTGTCTTCACATAAATTTTTTTTTTTTAATTGAATTTAAAACTTTGCATTTCTCCCTATCTTCAGCCTGTGAGGAACCACAACCCCTGGATGCTGCTGTACTTCATCTCCTTCCTGCTCATCGTCAGCTTCTTCGTACTCAACATGTTCGTCGGTGTCGTGGTGGAAAACTTCCACAAGTGCCGGCAGGACCAGGAGGAGGAGGAGGCCCGTTTACGGGAGGAGAAGAGGCTCAAAATGATAGATAAAAAGCGCAGGAGTAAGGAGAATGGAGGGGCTGGTCGGTAGTCTATTTTTCTGAGCACTGCCTGCTTTCAGAGCTTGAAAGAAAAAAAATAAATAAACATATGTAAAAAAGATAATAAAAATAGGGCAATGATTAGCAAAACAACAGCTGGAATGAGGGAGAGTTTATAAGACTGGCAAGCTCACAGCAAATGTGATTGATCACTGCAGGAGGCTGTGGACTATGCCAATCTGACGCATGTAACCGCATGACTGCAGCCAGTCCTGTCCCTTCCTAACCCTGCATGGAAAACCTAAGACAGTGAATCAAAATTATCACCGTTAGCAAAATACGAAATTTCTAATTTTCACTCAAATTCCACTTAATTCGTATGACCAGTTATGCTTGATAAGCTTTAGTGACACTTGCACAAATTGGATTAAAAATAAAAATAATTTTAGCCTAATTTGATTTGCAATTTTTGCATGCATCCCGGAAAATTTTTATCCGGTAAAAATTTTCGTCTGTGAATTTCCTATATCCCTTCCTTCCCTCCCTCCCAGTGCATGTGTGAGACCCTGAGATGCCTCTCGACTCTTGTAGAAAAGAGATATTTCCTCCAAACGGGCTTTGACTGGCAGACTCAGAAACATAGCAGACGTTTTGGCTGCTATTCCTGTTAATCATTGAGTAATATCTTGGGTAACGGAGCTGTTCATAAATATTTGGTTCCAGCCGTTAGGGAACAGAAACTAGTTAAGGTAGCAGCACAAATCTGCACTCAAATACTATAACAACCGATCTTTTTGCACATAGTAATGTTTTAAGTCAAGATGAGTGTAAAAAAACCCCATTTGATTCAACTGTCATGACCTTGCACAGCTATTCATCATTCTTTCATGCTACAACCAAAATTGAGCATAACTGCAAAGTGGAAGAAGAAGATACGTAGAGATACAAAAATATCTGAAGAAATAAAAACAAGAAAGGGTTGCTTACAGGGTCCTATTCAGCCCTCTGAGTCAGTCATTTATGGAGTCAATGCTCAATGCAATCACCTCTGAAAGTCTTATTGATTTTGTCTCTTTATGCTTGCATATCAGAAACTTTTACCCATTCTTCTTGATTAAAGCTCATTAAATCAGGATAGTAAGTCTCTGTGTCCATCAATTTTCAAGTCTGGGCAAATTTTCAGTTGGACGTACGTCTGTGCCGTTTTAGCTGATGAGTACGTTTTAAGATAAACACTACATTGAAGTTCTGGTTGTATTTAGGGACATTGTCCTGCTAGAAAGTGAACATGTGCCCTACTCAAGTATTTTATTGACCTCTAACAATGTTTCCTTCAAGATTGCCCTGTATTTAGCTCCATTTAAGTTAGGTTTAATAGTTCATAGTTTGTAATTAACAATTATTTTTCCAGTATCCACATGTTTTTTACAAATCAGAGGTGTTAGTTCCACTATTTTTCTTTTTCACAAATAGTACCTCTTCTTAAAACAGCTGTAATTATACACATAATAAATCACTTTTAGATCAAATCAATTTACGGATTAGATGACTTCTGAAGACAGTTGGTTCCAGTGATTTTTATTTGAGGGAGCGTGATTAAATGGGCAGGATCACAAATGCAAATCCATTTAAAAGGAAAAAAAAAAAAGTTTAAAGCCAGACATCCTTTTCCTTCCACTCCCCAATAATGCCCTTCATGTGAAATCCCAATTAAATATTTGGAGTTTCTGGTTGTAACATGACATAATGTGAAAAACTACAGCTCTTTGCTTTACTTTTTTTGTAAGTCACTTTATCTAATAGATTATGGTGTGAGTGGAAGACAAGTCTCATGTTTTTTTCATTATTACATCTCAGTGGTCCAAAACATTCAGTTAAAAATTTTTTAACTAAACTGTTTCAGAATCTATTCTTAAACCAGAATTTGGCCAGTCCGAACTCATTCAGCGCTGCAGAATATAGTTTTGACCGACTGAGATTTTATTTTGAAGCTATTGGAGACGAGAGAGGCTTCAGTGTTTGTTCACCATCACAGGCATTCTTGATCATACCGGATAATTAGAAAATATTATCATGAAGCCAACAGGAATATAGTGTTTAAAATGATAGGTATCAATGTGAGATATTTAATCAATAAAGATTGGTTCGCTTAGAATTCTGCTTTTAACAAGCGTGCTGTTGAATATAACCTGGGTATCCTTTTACTACTTTATCTTTACTTTATCACACATTAGCATCCAACATGTGAGTGCAGTTTGCTAATGTGGTGAATATAATTTATTTTAATGTACACAAGGTCACTATTCAGAAGCAGGCTGTGGGTTCCTTTTATATTCATTGGAATGGATCCACAGTCATAGCTTTAGTAGAGTATAATGCAGAGATTTTCTTCCCGTTGGAAGAATGTCCTTGCTGAAAGTATAATAACATTTCAATAATTTCACCTTTTATTGGAGCTGCATAATCTCACTTTGAAAAATGTAACCTCAAATTCAAATACATGTATTCAGTGCAGGGGGGGAAACAATCCCCATAAGAAGTAATCGCTTTCTGCAAAATTGACCGGTGGCACAATTATGGACACCTCTGCTGTCAGTTTTTGTAACCCTCTTCACTGCAGGATTCTTCTGTCAAGTTTTAGGTTTGAAGAGGACCCCAGCACAGAGATAGAAAGTGGTAAAATTGAGTACCTTAATAAAACAATGAGAACTTACAGAGAATAACACAGGGCTCTTAGGTCAAGTAACACAGGTAAAAAAACAGGAGACTGTGACGAAAGAATCCAGTAGCGAACAATATAAACTAGTGAAAATATTCCAAGGGAGGGCTAAAACAAACAGACAAAAAAAAAATACAGAAAAAGGGACGAAGGAACCAACATGACTAATCAGAGTTTTACATTAGTATAACTGTTTTGTAGTAGCTGGGGTAAAACAGGGAAACTTTAAAGTTACTTAAAATTATGCAACCAATATTCACAATGTATCTGATTAGTGTGCATAGCCTGTTGGTTTCTTCACAATCTTTTCCTACAGATATGTACTGTGTCATTAACAAAGGAAACAGGTTTCTGAATGAATAAATGATGAGCCCACCTGGTACTTTCATGTCTTTTCACATTAGAAAACACCACAGACCCAGTCATGTGCACAGGAATTGGGATCATATTCTTCATGAGTATTTTGTGACAGTAAGAAGCATTTGGATACAAACTTGGTCAAACAATAATAGAAAAAATGAGCCTAAATAAAGAGTAATTATTGCCCCATTGTGCACATGACTGGACATGTAATGTTACCGAAAACCGTTGCTCACATTTACCCGTATCTCACTTCCTCTGTCTGCTTGTGTGTGTGTTTGTGCGTTTCAGAGGCCAAGCAGAGACCGTACTACGCCGACTACTCTCCTCTGCGCCTGACCATCCACACTCTGTGCACAAGCCACTACCTGGATCTCTTCATCACCTTCATCATTTGTATCAATGTCTTCACAATGAGCATCGAGCACTACAATCAGCCACAGGTAATGTGTGCACCTGTGCATAATTGCTTTAAATAAATCTCGATAAATCTTAAATAACTAAATTTTCCCCAATCCCCGATTGCTCTTTCGCTATTTTCAAAAGACAATAAATGTTTTAAAAATCCCAAACCGCTTTAATAAATATCTGTTCATTGTAATTTCAAAGGAATTTTCATTTTCTTAAAATATACACTCTTTACCATTTTTGCCATAAATAGTTAACTTGAACAGTAACATCTAAGCTCCTTGTCCTTTAAGATACTAAGTAAATACATTCAAGTATCATAGAAGCTAGTAGCTGGTGTTCTTTAACATTCTAGGAATCTCACCTAATCTAAGTAAAAATCTGTGGAGGGGGCTAAAAATCAGACTGACAGCAAGGAAATGTTCAATGTCAACACATGGATCTCATAATCAAAGATTTTTCAAATTTTCAAAGCAATATTTGAATAAAACATATTTTTAAAATGGCATACTCTTACATTGTTTTATCTTTTAAGAGATGAATATATTTTTACCCGTCTAGGATAAACTCTCTGGTTGAATAAGCATTATTTTAAAGCTGCATCTTTCTGGGGTTTAAATCATTTTGGGTGTACCTGTATTTTGAAATCTGCTAACCTTAATGATGCCTGTTTATAATGAAAGCCATATCCGATCAATACTTTCCGGTCAGTTAGGAAAGTATTCTGTGTGTGAGATGATCTTCACATGTTGGTGTCTGTGTTCCTGCAGTATTTGGAGGAGGTTCTGAAGTACTGCAACTACGTGTTCACCATTATCTTTGTCATCGAGGCTCTGCTCAAACTTGTGGCCTTTGGCTTCCATCGGTTCTTCAAAGACAGGTACAATAGACCATAAGTGCAAATATGAAACACTTTCATGTGCACTGAACACCAAATCCATGGTGTGTGATAGGTAGTTACAAAAAATAACACTATCCAAGTATCTTCACATGGTTTGTTGGCTTCGAGTTTAGTAAAGTAGACTCAGCATGGTCGGTGAGTGTGTCCAACTTGTCTAAGGGCTAAATTTACTGTTTCTCCCCCGAAGAGATAAGTGGGTGGTCTACCCATTAATTTAAATGCCTGGCTCACTGTTTACAATCAGCACTCTGGCAGAACTAATATTAGGTCTGTTTCCCATCCTCTTGTTCTTCTTTTAGCTCTGTAAATATTGAAGAAGAAAGTACAGTTAATTTCTTTGTTTGTCCTTTCACGTCAGACATTATCAACCTAGGGTCATCGCCACCCTAAGGAAGGCACCAAACATTAGAGACTGCAGAGCGTTTTCTGTACGCAGAGGCCACCAGTGTTAGTTTTGAACATGAGAAACGTAGCACAGTTAATGTATAGCTTTGGATTCAGAAGCAAGCATCAGTGTCACAAAGATGGGATGGCCTTCAGAAAACCATGACCATCTTTCACTGTTTTTTTTTTTTTTTTTAACATGATAAACTACAAATAGGCTCAAAGGTTATAAATACCTTTGCAAGGCGTTGTACTGTCAAGCAAGGAAAAACCGTTGTTTTCATTTGTCACAAGTCATTTTGTTACTTCACTTAGTCTTTTGGTGGCATTAAAATGAATTTTAACTTGTGTTTAGGTGGAATCAGCTGGATGTTGGAATAGTTGCCTTGTCCATTATGGGAATCACTCTGGAAGAGCTGAAAATGAAAGCTGCTTTGCCAATAAATCCTACCATCATCCGAATCATGAGAGTACTGCGCATTGCACGAGGTACACACACACGCACGTACACGCACCCCCACACACATATACAAACTAACCAAACTTCTATATTTTTTAAAATTTTTATCTATGTATTAATTTAAATGCTTTGAAAATTCATTACTGGCTTTCTGAAATTTAATCATATCCTATATGACAGGACAACTATTTCTTTACTGTTGCATAATGAAAAGGACATTTTTATGAGATTAGAAATTGCTCTGTAAAAATAGCTGGCTAAAACTTGTAAAAAACTACTTTAAACCTTTTTATGTGTCTCCTGCAGTCCTAAAACTTCTGAAGATGGCAAAGGGAATGAGAGCTCTCCTGGATACTGTCATGCAAGCACTGCCGCAGGTAAACAAGGACTCTTTTTAGGGCTCAACCACTGTAAAATAGCATGTTTAATTGCACATCTTGCAGACTGACAAGGAAAACGGTGCCATCTTTCAAACAGGCATTTATTAAAAGCAGGCTCCATAACCAGGTCTCCCCATTTTGCTACTTTATGTGCCCTTTCTTACTCTGCAGTTTCTTAGCATAACACAACAGAGAGGAGAAGGACATTGCCTTTCTCTTATCATGAGCTGCAAGAACACAGTGTTTGTATCTGCAAGCAGCTTTATTCAAAGTCTGTTTAATCTCCATTTTGAGCAGGTGTTGGCTGCTTTATTTGCAAAACATGTCAAACAGCAAAGAATTTATATTCTGGGAAGACTTTTTTTTTTTCTAGTGTGGTCTCGCCATAAATGAAGTCAAATATGTGTCAGACACACTAAATTCAATAAAACATTGACATAAATCTTAATCCTTGTGTTCCCTGGAGTTTCAAACGAGCAATATTTACACTGCCGCGCTCCCTTGTGGAGAGGGGAGTCTAACATGTGTATCGCTTCCAGGTGGGAAATCTTGGTCTCCTCTTCATGTTGCTCTTCTTCATCTATGCTGCCCTGGGAGTGGAACTGTTCGGCAAACTGGGTCAGTCACACACACATCAGCCAGAAAAACAACACACGCACTAGACTCCATGCTTCAGCGAAAAGTGGTTTGAGATTCACTTATTGTTCCCGCGCTCACAGCTTAAAGCAAATTTTCCTGCCTGAATCGTTTTTGTTGCTTCTCACTGTAACCCCTATCTGTCTCCCTGCTGCTCTGTTTTATTTTATTTTTTTTATGAGAGGGGGGTTTGTTCCGAGGAAACAAACCGTTTGCGTGATCATGTTTCATGTTTATTTTCACGTTGCTCTCCTGACAAGCCTGCAACGTCCAACTCATTTTCTGTGAGAGGATTAGCCACATCAGGCGTCTGGGAAGACAAAATAGAAGCAACTTGCTGATGAGAGCGTATGCTTTCTGGGAAATGTCATTATGCCTCCTGCTGCATGTGCCAGAGGAAAGTAATGTGTTTTCATAAGGCAAAAAATATCCAGCTTTTTTTTTTGTTGTTGTTGTTTACTGTGATTCTCATATTGCCAAGAGTGCTGAGAAAAGCTGTTTGTTTTGTATGGATGCCTCTGACTTTTCTATAAAATATATTTTGGTTTGGAAACATGAAGATAGAGAAAATGGAGGTAGAGACATATTTACAAAGTGCAAATTCTGTCAATTCTAAGTTTTTAACGTAAAAATGACGCACAACATATCCTCATTTCATTTTTCATCTAACCAAGGAGAAGCCAAGTTGAAATGGTCTGTGAAAAATAAAGTAGACCCAAAAAACCTTGGATGTATTTTATTGTCAATGTACACAAGACTTGAAGTGAATTTTTATGGGGACTTGATAACCCCATTATGCCATCCATTGTTTAGTTGACAGTGTAATTAAGAATTTGTTCATTTTTTTTTTACCTACCCTGTAGTACTGTGCACGGTAACAGGACAAGTTCAGCTTTGTTTTTCACAGTTCGGTTTTCCCCTCTTCACATATTGCAATTATTTCAATTTTTTTGCCTTATTAAGATCAACACATACCTTCTGTATTTGCATGAGACATGTATTTTGTCGTGTTTGTACAAAAGGTAAGCAGGAAGTAATGAATTACCTTCTAGGGGTTCATAGATACTTATGCTTCTTATATAGGGTGGACAAATTCTACATTTGTTGTACTTATTTTTCTATTGTCCTGTTGCAGCTAGCTGTGCTACAGTTCTAATGCTAGTTTGTGACCAGGGAAAACAAGTAAATATTCTAAATTCAAATTCAAAAGTACTTTACTGATCCCAATAGGGAAATTAAATATTGTTGTAACTCATATTAATTCAAAATTGTTCAAAGAGTGGTTGTAGATGGTTCTGGTATATATTTGGATTATGGGTTATGGTATTTGGGTTCTGATTGGTTATTTTCATAATCACCCCTTTGTAGAATATTGTGAGTACTAGCATATTCAGTAATAAAAGAAATTGGAAATTATTCGTATATATAGTTTAAGCTTCCTATTGCAGCTACTTGAACTTTAACAATATTTATAGCTTGTAAACGATCAGGAAAAACATGGATGTTTTTTGTCTATATAAGAGTTCTACTAACTTGTTGCAGTTATTTGAGCAAAGTTACTATAAAGGAAAAGTTCAGTGTATTTTATTCACCCACCACAAGCCTGGGGAAAGTTGCAGCCATTGAAGCACAGTTCTTCAATGCTCCTTGAAGAACAGCCTAAATGTTAATAATTAGTGAGAGGTGGAGTATTACCTGTGGATGTTGAGGAGTCTCATCTCTGACAGCAGATGTGCAGATAAGGTGGTGTTAAAGGGAAATGACTCGGTGTGTACATGCCCGTATTGGCATGTATGGCTCAGCACTCCAGTAAATCTATTTTTAGCACACCAGATACCAAAGCTATTTTGTTTTGATCCTCAAAACTACATCTAATTAATAAACTCTTTTGATCTACACCCAGATGAGTCACCATCTCTAACACTGTCATCATGCCGCCTCGATATGAGTCAGACACAGAAAGGGAAAGGAGATTCTCTCTTTCTGCCAGAGAAATTACTGACTAAATCTAAAAATGACATTCTGGGTGTCTTCCATTTCTTCCCGAGACACCACAAATGGTTATATTGGGAAAAAAAAAAAACGAAACTCTGAGTGAAGACGGATTCCATTTTCCTATTATGCAAAACTGCCTCAATCAGTCCCTCTGAGCTGAAGTGTGACATTGTTAAATCCCCCCCTTTTCTCTTGTTAACTGATATGGAAAAAAAGAGACACATCATACACGGTGGACAGTCTCGGTCTTCCTCAGCTGCCTGTTCGTGAGACCCAAATTTAAAGTAGCTAAAGATATCTTTTGGGTTTAATTTTGCGCAATTGCTCTTCAGGGCGTTCTCTCGGAACTGGCTCAAAGATTTCCATGTCCATTGCAAATAATTATTTTTCTCTGCTCTGCCATGTTCACATGCCTAGCAGCTCTCTTTTCAGAGTACTCTTCCTTTTTTATGTAACTAAATCATTAGAGCTTCTAAATGGGACATTGGCAATTTTAAATCAATTTTCCTGAAAACAAAATCCACTAATGTTCAAAAATTGGTTCCTTTAAATCACCAGATGGTTTCCTATGCAGAACATAAAAACAACAACAACAAGACAGTTTGTTTTCTTAAAATAAAAGCTAATGCTTATCATAGCAAGTTGGGAGTGAAATATATTTTGTCCCTGTGGGAAAATCCTTCCTTGTCTCACTCAGCCCTTTTTTTTCCTGCTGCCCAGCATTTGTAGGGGGTTTATTTTGAGCTGGTCTGCTTCAAATAAAGCTTTCTCACTGATTTAAAATTAGCCTGCGTGTTCCAAGCATGTTAGAATATGGCAGACATGGGGAATCAAGTCTGCAACATGGACTTCAGTTACACTAAAGCTGCAAACGACTTGGACTGGACTTAGACTCGTGCTCTTAGGACTTGAGATTCAATTCAGATTCAGAGTCTGAGACTCAAATCTTATGAATAATCTCTGAAAGTAAGCTTGCATGTGTTAAATATTTAAGTAGAGGATTAATTACTGTAATGAATACAAATGAATGGTTGTTATGGTAACACTGTGTACAGGGCTTGTGCTCTACATGTAGCAAAACTGGTATGTTTCTCAACAGGGAAAGAGTTAAAGGCAGTTTTGAATTTGGATGTTTTTTTTGTTTTGTTTTTTTTATGTCAAGTGATACTACTGTAGTCGTGAGAAAGTCATAGTTGGCAGTTCACATGTTCTCCTGTCAAATGGTACATTTGGCTCACAACAACTTGTTCATGCTAGCTTTATGATAATGATGGTACGGATATTTGCCTAATTGAAATTTGAAAAAAAAAAAAAAAAAAAAAACTTGTTTCTCTCTGGAATATTTTCGACTATTATATGGTAAACATTGTTGATGAAGTGTAGTTTATTAACACTTTATCAACAATGTTGAAAAGGTTAGCAGTTGGGGTGTTTTATTAGGGCACGGATGTGTAAATAATGCCAAAATATGTTTCCGTTCTGTTTAGAATGCAGCGACAGCAACCCGTGTGAGGGGCTGAGCCGTCACGCAACATTTGAGAATTTTGGGATGGCCTTCCTCACGCTGTTTCGAGTTTCCACGGGAGACAACTGGAATGGGATTATGAAAGTATGAACAAAGACACACACGCGCATTCACAGAACTGAAGACAAAGACTGTCATACTTGATGACTAGATTATCGGAAACCACGGAGAGAACACTGACCTCTAAAACTAATTATGTGGACGTAAAGTAGCTTAGCATGGCAATGTCAACACTAACATTTTCATTTTCACCTCATTGAAAATAGCTTGTAAAATAGTTAGTTTGGCAACAAAAGTTCTGCATTTGACAACACACTGGAAATATGTAAAATTTTAAAAACTTCATTTCTCTTTAAAGAAAAAAAGAGTGAGTTTCTTCAAGAGTGAGGTCTGAAAAAAAAAATCTTGATACTTTTTTATCTTAATATTTGTTAAATGTTAAACTTTGTGCACTTTATAATGGTAAAAGTTCTTTGAATTGTTTAGTTTCCTTTTTTTTGGCAAATGAGAAAATAAAAAATTACTTACTAAGGAAAATATTTGTTGACTAGAATATTCCAATTGTGAGAATGAAATTCTCACAATTGCACTTCTATAGTCCAAATTCAGTGTCACTATAAAAGGTATCCAATCCTGAAACAGACTATCGCATCTTTGATGGCAGATTTAAAAAAAAAGAGAGGAATGAGGAGCGACTTTATTAAAACTTAGATCATTGTCTCAACATTTAATAAAATTATTGTTTTTGCATGATTAGGTAAACTGAACTGATTGTCTAATATCATGCTATCTAAAGTAGATGTAATTTAAAATGAGACATGCAATAGATTATTTTTTTCAGTGAATTATCTTTTTGGATATTTTGGTGAATAGCAGTCTAAGTAGATTTATTTTCCAACTTATTTTCTTGTTGCAGTATTTGTTGAATCAAGCCATAGCTGTTTTGATCCTATTTTAGTAAAAATCTCTCTTTCCATCACGCTTCTCCTGATTTTACTGCCTCTCTCTAAATACACTCTCTAGGAGATGACTTTCACATGGGTTTGGTAGGAACTGTTACCTCTAAATTTGTGGTGTTCTCTTTAGCTGATCTGTATTAGTTCCGCAGTTGGACCAATTAGAATAGGAAAAAGTAACCTTTGCTTAAGCAGTTGAGAAGCAGAAACTAGACGCTGCTAAATATTGCTTTGGAACTGAGTGGAATTGTCAGGAATGAATCATTAATCAATCATAAAATTAAATCAGTTATGTTACTCTCTTCCCAAACTGGGCATTTTGTCTCTACATTTAGCAGCTTTTATACTCCTTATATCAGTGGCAGTTCTCGCATGAATGGCACCGTGGGCGATCTCCACCTCCCTCCACCCCTCGACCCCCACAGCTCCGGCCAATTAGAATGCTGCCAATTATGTAAACTTCTGGAGCAGGATAAAATTCTGCGCATTTAGCAGGAAGCTCATCTCCCTATTCTCAGCAGCGATCACGTGACCACTACTGACCGCATGGGGGCGCCAACCCCCCATTCACAGCACATATGTAAAAGCATTACAGTACTTGTTTAAGAAACAGCTGCTGGGTAACTTGGAAATTTTGTCATATTTTTCTAAGTTTCTAAAGATTTCCTGTTGTGTCACCTTTTTTTTTAGATCTGTATGTCTCTTTGTATTTAGGTTGGTGTTTGCATGTCTAAATCTTACTCTTGGTTTCTTAAAGGACACTTTAAGGGACTGCCAGCCAGACGAAGTCCACTGTTTGTCTTACCTACCCTGGGTGTCTCCGATTTACTTTGTCACCTTCGTGCTCATGGCCCAGTTTGTTTTGGTCAACGTGGTGGTGGCTGTTTTAATGAAACACCTGGAGGAGAGCAACAAGGTATGATCACAGAAAACAATAAATAGCGTGGCGGTGTAAAAATTTTAATACGCGCGTGTGTGATAAAATATCATGCATTTAGCAAAAAATGTCTCATTCTAGTTTTTGATGGGCCGGAAAACTGGTTGCAAAATGTAAAGTAGAAATGTTTCTCACTCTCTAGGAGGCCAAAGAAGATGCAGAGATGGATGCAGAAATTGCACTGGAAATGGAAGTGGAGAGGCAACGCAGACAAAGCACCGGATCCAACAACAGCTCAGTGGGAGGAACTTATATCGGGCCATACCCGAATTCACCTGAAGAGGTCAGAGGTCAACTGTGTTTGCTAGCAGCATACTGTTGTAAAATAATATCATAAGCATGAACTGAAGAATTAACACATTGTGACATTTTGTCTTATGAAGCAGAATGTGGCGTGAATGAACCTTGTGGTGTTTGTCGCCCTCTGTAGGAGGAAGAACAGCAGTACAATGACCAGGACCTGCTGTCTTCAGGCAAGATGTCCGTATCCAGGATGCACTCTCTGCCAAATGACAGCTACATGTTTCAACCTGTACGACCTGCTAGCGCCCCCTACCCTTTAAAGGAGGTAGATGCTAGTTCTCAGCACCAGCATGCGGGTGAGTTAATTGAAACCTCCAAACAACTCCCCAGAAATGTTGAGATTTGTTCATATATTTTAACATATAACTGGCTGCAGGACTAGTGACAGTGCAGTTTACTAAACCTTTCATAGAATATGTGATAATACATACACATAATTTGATTTTCAAAATAGATTATTATATGACAAGAAAACAGCCTAAATTATGACATGAGGGAATATAGATTCTGCAACCTGTTTTTTAGGCTAATAAGAGGGAAATTTGAGTGAGGGCTAAGATGAGAATACTCAAGATTTAATATTAGTTGTTTCAAAATTGTAACATAACATCATGGGTGTGTTGTGTTTCTAGAATTAGTTTTTTTTCCCTGTAAACAGTCAAAATAGCAGCAGAAAAAAAGGGAACACTT
The DNA here is from genome assembly GCA_903067065.1 of Brachyrhaphis terrabensis. Lineage (NCBI taxonomy): Eukaryota > Metazoa > Chordata > Actinopteri > Cyprinodontiformes > Poeciliidae > Brachyrhaphis > Brachyrhaphis terrabensis. The sequence goes on from CAEGAG010091036.1 coordinate 148,971, forward strand.
TTTAAGGCACTGACAAAAACTGTTTCATCTGCAGTCAGACTCTAATGGCATGTTGTGACCCGGCTGTGGGCAGACCGAGCTCTGTCCCAAGGTACTGACTGTAGTGGATGAGTTGATCCATGTGAATCTCTGCAACCTTCACACAGGCTCATCTGCTCAGCTTCTAAATGGCTGGAAACCGAAAAGGGGACTACAGTTAACTTTCAGGACAAGCTGGAAAGTCACAAAAACCATGTGCGCCAAAAAAGAACGAGTGTACAGATTACAAAAGGTTTTCGGAATCAGTGACTTTAGAGCTTGAGCTGAAGGTATTGATTTAAGATGAACGAAATGCTGAAATGGCTTTACCTGAACTCACAGATTCAAGGGTGTTCAAAACACCAAAGATTCTGGTTACATAGTTTCTCAGAGATTGGACTTGCTTGCCTATTACTAGTCTCTTAATAAGCCCTCAAGAGGTGAATATATCCTTACTGCATCTATCATGTGAAGCTTTTTGTGTAACCAGAATCTAAATGTAGATTATTTATCATCTATGAAGAGCTTCAAGATAACATTTCTGCTCTGATTAGCAATCCATTCAATGTTTTAGACAACTTTCATTCAGAAACAAAAACATTTTGTTTTGATAGCATGTCTGATATTTCAGCATCTTTTAATCACCGCTAAATTACTTTCTTGAATTTTTCAGCTAAAATTGCTGATCCCTTTACTTCAGATTTGCTATCATAATAAAGTGTCATTTACTACAGTTCTACAGGAACTACTACATGTGTCAGTGTAGTACTAATTGTGCACGATTTTTTTTTTCCTGCAAAGCTGCATGTTTCTACGGAGGCAAAGATGCGATTCAACGTTTTGTGTGATGAACTCTTGATTCATCTCATCCCGCAGTCTCAGTGATGTCGATCCAGTCCCAGCCCTGCGAGAGCCGCTCTCTGCTGCAGGTTCCAGATGCTTCCCCTCCTCACCCCCAGTCGACTCCCACCCTCACTTTGCCCCGCATTGCCCCGCCAACACCCGGCCCCTCACCACGGGCCCTGCACAGACAGGTGAGAGAGACCCGACCGCCTCATAGTTCAATTCTGTTGTTACTTTCTCAAAAACATACATGGAAAAATTTTGCAACATTCATTCAAGCCTTTTAGATTTTATTTTTAAAGTAATTTGTTATGCTTGACTGTAACATAAAATCTCTATAAGATGGGGTTCTGCTAAGACAAAATGTGAAAACTTTTAATGGGTGTAAATCTGTTTGCATGGTTCTTGTTATTTTGACAGCGCACGCCTCAAATTCTGGAATATATGTGTATTAATGAAGATAAAACAGAATACAAGATACTGTTAATGTCTTTATAGGAATCTTTGCATCATTTATATCTTAATGAATTTAGTCATTTTTACCACACAAGCTTACCTTGCTTTGAACTTTCACTCGGACGAAAGCCACCAAGAGCTAACAACTGTGTGTGATTTTGCATGTTGCAGGGGGCAGTTAAAGTTGATTCTGTGGAGTCCCAAAGCTGTGAGCAACAGGAGAGGTCCAGTTCTGCCCATCTGCCTCCCCAATCCCCATCGTCACTCTCCCCGCTGCCTTCTTTGCCCCCCTCCCCCTCTGACCTCTCCTTCCACCAATGCACGCCATCTCCCTCCTCTCTTCCTCCATCACCATCTTCCCTCCTTCCTCTCCCGTCTCCTCCGTCTTTTCTCCTGCCTCCACCTCCCTCACCGCGTCTGCCCTCTCGCTCCAGCAGCCTCCGCAGGCCCAGGGCTCCGTCCGCCATTTCCCTCTCGGACCCGGCCGACGCAGAGGTGTATCACATTACCAGCTCGGCTCGCCACAGGTGGAGGGACGGCGAAGGAGGGGAACAGGAAAACAGACGCAAGGCAGGTCGCAGCCACTCGCTGTCCCCTTACGCCTCGCCGCACTCCCTCGATTTGATCCCCACGCTGCCTCCTCCATCCAACAGGAGCACCCTTAGTCTGCACGGGGCAGGATCAAAGGACGTCAAGAAAGGCTTCAGTGTTGACCACCACGGCTTCCTGGAGAAGCCTCAATTAGAACTGGGGGGTCACTCGGATGACCAGCGGCGCCACTCGATAGAGGTCTGCCTTCCACAGGCCGTCATAACCACCGACAGCCAAAACTTTATGCTGGAGACCCATCGATCGGAGAAGGGTGCTCAGGTCTTTCCCATGAGGGTGCAATCAGTCGGCGGCAGGCAGAGAAAGAAGAAGACGAGCCCTCCCTGCATCTCCATCCACCCGCCCCCAGAGAGGGAACAGCGCCTGCTTCCCTCGCCCCCAAAACTGGCCGACTGCAGCATGACGCTGAGACGCAGGACATCTTCTAACGACTTCACACAGCACTCGCAAGACTCACCCACAGAAACGCAGCTCCGCGCACACATGCAGACACCTCTAACACCGATCCCCGCACCGCTGCGGCCACATTCGCCGACACACACGCTGACCCCGTCGCAGGGATCCACCCCGACTCACGCCGAGGCGCACACGCCACCGCCTCCTCACATTCCCATCAGCCCAAACGTCTTCATCCAGCCCCACGCGCCCCTCCTCCCAACCGTTATGCCTTTCTCACAGACGGTCTCGAGGCACTCCCCACTCGCAGGAGACTGCATCCCCCTCCCCCGATTCACCTTCGACCAACCGCAGTCCAGGTACACGGGCGAGCCCGAATCTGTCGCCTGCTCTTCCCCTTTTGACAACCCACTGGGAAGCAGTCCAGGTTTCAGTGCAAAGAATCGGAGGACCGCCCAGTGACCTCTCAGAGTTGCATTCAGGAGATGAATTATTCAGTTTGAAAAGTCTCTAAAGCTGGAGTAGAAACCTCCCGCAACCCTCATCTGACCTCAGCAGTGTTTGGTGTTGAAGAAGGAAAGAGAGGTTCTTTAATTTGTTTTTGTTTAGTTATAAAAAGAAAAGACATTGATTCCTTCCAGGAAAACATGGGAATGAACTCCTCATGATTAAAACAGATGGCGGGATAATTTTTTTTCTTGCTTAAAAAAAAGAAAGAAAAAAATCCGCTAAGGCTGGACATTTCTAGTATCACTCACTGTAGTGTGTCGATGGCTGATCCCCTCACCACACAACAGGACTGAAGCCACCTTACTCTGTAGCCAAAGTTTTTTTCACACACTGTCCTCACCCACGCGAGCCAATCAGGAAGCAGCGTCTGGCTGGTGACCGCCGACCCTTTTCGTTTCCTTTTTTTCGTTGTTTTCTTTTTAAATAGGGTTAGGCGGTTTGTGAAACGCGAGCGTGGGAGGGGGAACGGTGGGATATGCAACTTCAGGTTTTCTGCAGAGGTTCTGCTCGCCCCTTCTCTGCTCTTCGATCACATTGATCAGAGAGGAAAAGTGTAAATGCGCCGTGCTACGTGCGAGGTTTCCGTCGAGTCCATCGTCACCGAAGTCGAACTTGCTCATTCTCGCGACGACAGAGAGGGGGAGCACGGCAGAGCTGTAGTTTTTTTTTCTTTTGTCCAAGTGTAAATAAAAGAAAAAAAAAATGTATTTGGTGAGATTTAAAGATAGCTCTATCCATATGCACATATTTTTATAGAGGTCTATAATGTTTTTGCACACAGATTTGAATTTCAAGTTGCTCGTATTTCCTCTGTTGTCCTCTCGTGAATGTATGTTTCTTCTAAAAGATCCAGCGAGAGTGGTGAAGACGATTGAATCTCCTCTCAAACTGCAAGTCGAGGTTGAGGGGAGGGACTTTATTTTTCTATTTTGACAAAGCATCAGAGGAGAGAACTGGCGTGTGATGTTTTTTTCTGTAGTTTTGTCTCAGACTTTTGTGTACGTGGTGTCTCAATAACAGTCTGGGGAAGCAGGCTCAGTGGTGCAAACACGTAGGTTTTTGGTGGATCTAAACCATAAAGAAAAAAATCTTGAACATTTGAAGAAAAAAAAAAATCTCTAGGGAAACTTTGCACTGGTTTTTACAAGTTGATTTCAGAATTAGGGATTTTTCAGTAAATTTTAGAGGACAAAAAGCCGTACTGCGGTGTCTTTAGGAAAACACAAATACCTAATCTACAAGCACCTGCAATGCCTTGTAAAACATTTATATTCATTAAACTTTTTCACATAAGTCCAGTTTTCAGTTTGCCACAAGCCATGTAAACATGAAAGGAAGTGCACTGATCTGATGAAATATCGCATTAGCCACTTCCCCTATGGTAAAACAAGGCGTGGTGGCATCATGCTTTGGGGTTTTGTCTTTCAGTATAGCAAAAAGAAAGCTGTTGGGAGTTAATGGGAAGATGGATGGAGCCCAAAAAAAAAAACCATTCCTAAAAATCAAACCTATTCGAGACTAACAATTGAAAAATGCACTCAGAGCAACAAAAGAATGGTTTAGATATGCAAACAAGAATGGCCTAACCAAAGTCCATACCTAAATCCAACTGAGAATATGTGTCGAGATTTGACAACTTACGTTTACAAACACTTTCCATTCAAGACTGTTTGAGCTATTTTATTACAAATGATAAAAGAAGCTAGTAGCAAAAGACTTGCAATGCAGCAACTTAAAGTGTAAAAAAAAATAAAAATGTCTTCAGTAAATGAGTCACATATAAAAAGCCATTATAATACATCGATGTTGGTGAACGTAGAGTGACAAAATGTGAAAAAGTTCAAGGAGCGTGTGTACTTTTGCAATGCAGGGAAAATACGAAGAAATTCAAAGTGGCATCACTGAGCCTCTCTTCTGCTGCTGTGCTTCGGCTGGATCAGCTCTGACACCTGTGTTTCTGTACATCTAAAGACAACCAAACTAACTTTCTAAATATGTGTAGCCAGAGTGCAATAATAATATATAAATACATATATATATAAATATATATGTGGAAAATATAGTGACATCCACACTACATAAGACAGCCACATCCTCGTATTCATACATACTGTAGAACTGTTATAAATATATGATATAAGATGATTTTTTTACATGATGGTCGAGGGATATTACTATTTCTAGCGGTCATGCTGCTGTAGGTATGCACTGCCTCGTTATGGCTGTGATGGGGCGGGTGGTGCTGTGGGGTTTGGTACTGCAGATTTTTTTTTTTTCCCTCCAAATTCTCAGGCCCACCTGCCTGGGGTGTTACTGTAAGCAGAAGAGTGACAAGCATCTCTACTGAGGACTCAATAAGCCATTTGCCATTCCACTTTTTCATTTTTCTTCCTCCTCTTTAGACTAGCAATTCATCTTTCACAACGGATTATATTTATTTCCCACACCAGATAAAATAAAGCCACAGCTTGCTGACAAAAACCACACAAACTGTTCTAGTGGCTGAATATTGTCGTACAGAGCTGTACTTCCACTCTGACACAGCACAATATGTATTTTGATCCAGTTGTTTTTCAGGTCAGTCTTGTTTGGCATATATGTGCATGAGAAGTACACTTTCGTTATTTCAAAAGTCTAAAGACAGCTGGCTGGGACAGCGTTGTTTATTCTATGATGCTTTATTTTTATTTTCATTTTTTTCTCATTGTGCTTTATTTCGAATGTCTTGCAGTGATCAGCATGAAGCATGCACAAGTCCTCAGCGATCTGAGAGAAAACCAAAGTGCTTTGATGCTGTCCGATCAAATAAATTAGAAAGTTAAAAAATAGCTGTTTACCAACTAAATCAACACATTAAAGGGTGAATATCATCATGTTTTTTTACAACTTTTTAAATTCAGTTATGTTCGGGTTCATGAGCATACTGTAGCTATGTTTATATAGCTATGTCCAAAACTCGAGATTTGGACGAAAAATGCCTCTGAAAGTAGCTGAAAAGTGATTTTGAAAATCCAAACTCAGCCATCAGTTTCTATACCAATGGCTATGGAACACAAAAATTGTGACACCCAAATTTCAAGCTTAAATTCAAGCTCTTAAATTGAATATTTCTGTGGTGATTTACCCAGTGAACAGGAGGATGTCAGGTGTCCAAGGTATTGTTCTTAGGCATTTCTCCTGCTAGGCTGGGTGTACCTGTAATTTGTGTACCTGTAACTCGTTCCGATTGTTTCGGAACGAGTTACGAAACAATCCTAATCCAAACCAACACATCTAATACACTCTGGAAGTATTCAAGTAGATGTAATGTCTGCTTTGGTTCTGACCAGTTTTGTCACTGTGGTGCCTTCTGCCGTCACTGGAATACTTTGTCTGCAAGTTCTGCAATGAAACAAAGGAATAGTGGAGGGAAGTTGCTGAAATTCTCATATTTTGATAATCAGTCCATGTTTCATTATTGTGATTATATTTATCTCTACTACACTTCAAAAGGATAGAAATTTTCAGTCAATATGTCATCGCTTCTGAAAAGTCACTTTAAGCTAATGCTAAACATGTGGTTTCAGGAAAAGAAAGGATGTACGATGGACCCCTGCCTGTTCGCAGTTCAGTATTTGCAGATTCATAGAGTGAAGGATTTTTTTTCTTAACATTATCCATGAAAAATGGGCCTTTTTGCATATTTTTCCATAGCGTATATCAGAATCAGAATTTCTTCGATTGTCACTGAATTGATGACAATAATGTATTCTAAAGAAAATAACGCTTGGAGTGCTAAAACACCTACATGCAATGCTGTTCGACATCCTATTGGCTGGCATTTGCAAAGCACTCAATCCTGATGCACCATTTATTTTGCTAATTGGCAACACCGCAAAAAAGATAACGAAGACTATAGATTACGTTATACAGTAGTGCTAAGATGGCTTCTACTGTTAATATTAATGCATATTATGGCATATTTCGTGTTTGAACTATTAAAATAGGTATGCCATTTTAGAGGGGTCTCAAGTATTTTCAGATTTTAGTCATTCAAGGTTGTCCCTAACCCCTGTGAATACTGGGTGAGCATTATAATTAACATGTAATTCATCGTTCCATCGGCTCCCTGAGAAGAAAATGAGCCTCTGCTCGAGGGTGGGTAAACACACCGAAGGAACATTTGGAGGGAGACGTTGACATGATCAACAGATTCACCCACTGTTGCCTCACAAAGTTTCATACCAGAACTTTGTGGTATGTGCTCCTTCGCTGCATTGCCAGAAAACAGTCACAAAGCTGTTTGACTTGATTGGTTTTGGAAAGTTCTTTGTTGGTGTTGTCAAGGGAAAAAAAGTCAGTTTTCTCTTTAAAAAAATTGGTGAGCTCTGCTAATACGTATGTTACATCATCTTCCACGTTTAGTAGTTGCACCTTTCAGTTTTAGAGAGGTAGATTCAAACCAGACTGTGAAAAATTTATATTTGAGACATTTAATATTTATAGGTTTTCAGACTGTAAAATATGATGACATTTTCCCTTTAAATAAGCAGCGTCTCTGCTGGTTTGTGTTGTGAAAATTGTGAAACAAAAATAGTTCTTTTAACCTCTTACTTCATGGATTTTTAACTCATCTGACTTCATTTCGGAGGCTGGTGAATTGTCTCAAATGGGCAATTGGAAATCTTAGAGTCACCTAAGCACCAGATCAGTAATGAAGATAATTATAGCCTTCATAGTCACTCGGTCATTACTTTTTTGCTCGCTCATTAGCGTTACCTCTCCCACGCTGTATACATGTTGAGGTCAAAAACGGTGAGATAAACATAAATAACTAATAATCACAGTGTGTCAGCCTCACATGAGCACAGTTGAGAGCTAGTTCATTTCTTCGTAGTGCTGTTCTTCCAGCTCTGGAGGCAGATCAGAACATGGACTCAGAGAGATTGTCATTTCTTCCTGAACATTGCACTGTTCCTTTGCTCATTGTTTTTTTATACAGTGTTTGCTCGTCTTGTTCCTTGTCCTCTTTCTGCACAGATTATCAGCAACGGGGAGGTTTCATGTAGTACGAGGACAGCCTCTTCTCTGTCTCCCTCTTGTTTGTTGGAGCGCAGACAGCCCTGATCTATAAGGCATAATTGCCCTGTTAATCAGTACAGTTTGATAGAGAGACAGCTGAATCGTTTTTATGATTTACAGATCTTTGGATCTTAATATATAAATCCTGTTTTTGAGGAAAACGCTTTTGACTATTGCATGTTCTGATTTGTTGAGGGAAAAAAAAGAACTTTTGGGAAAGAATCTCCTGGATGTTTTAGAGATTTTGATATTTACATTTTCAGACATTACAATTTGTAGATTGACTACCTAATTGCTCTGGGCTCTGATTATTTGTATCTGATAAAATCCTGATCAAATGACCTTATTCTTTATGGTCCAATGCAATATGGGGTCATCAGTTGCTGTACGATATTGCGCAAACACAGAGGACCAGTCTCCTCTTTATACAGTTTTATAGAAAGAAACTCAAAGTAAAGGAGCTTTTTTTCACTTTTCCTTATAGTACTCTGAACATTTTAGGAACTCTGGTGATAGTGAAACTCATATATTTTACGTAGGAGTAGCTTTGGCCCTGATGCGCTCTAAAGGACCGATTAGATTAGTTGCATTTCCTTGGTCAACACTGAGGTGGTGACCATGCTCTTTACGGGACACAATTCTTTCAAAAAAATACAACCTAAACGTTCAAACTGTGACAGAACATGAGGTTATTTAAATAAAATGCCTTGTTCTTGTTTTTCTTGTTTTCTTTTTCTTTCTTTCTTTTGCTTGCTATATTTTTATTTCAACTCTTTGAGCTAAGCGCTCCCTCCTCAACCCTCCCCCCCAAGCCTTATAAGAAGGGGAGCTGCTGTTTTTGTCTGTTTTGAGACTCAATTTGTCTGCAATAAGAAGCTTTTTCTCTACGTTCAGAGGAAGAAAGGAGGGGACAGGATGCGTCTAGAGGTTCAGCAAATGGATGCTACTTTTTGTCTTGTTGCTGATTACTGTGTGATGACCAACCATTGTCCTGAAGGATGTTTCCCTGTCAATTAAAGAAAAAAATTTTAAAAATAAGTTGTTTTTTTCAGTTGTCTTCATTCATAAAATAATTATTTCAGTTCATACACATATATCCTACAAGTTTATATAGAAATTTTGATTAAATACAATAGTTTTAAAGCACAGTTTAGTACCAAAAATAAAAATCATCAAGGGACCCTCTGTAGAGAAACAGAGGATGTCGACCATTAGCAGAGGAAGTTCTTTAATAAACTTAAGTTATTTTGTAAAATACAGAAAAATAAGACTAAACTGTATTACATGGAAGAGTTTGCTGTCCAACTGTGGAGTGGAGTTTGTTCAACTTCAAACTGCTATATTAGTGTTTAAAATCTAATCATCATCCTTGTGAAGACACCATCATAACTGTCAGAGTGAGGCTACAGAAGGTCTTTACCGCAACTGTGTAGGTAAGTAAAACAACCACTAGGTGGCCATGTTTAACTGTAAAAATTGGAGATATTCAATTGAAAACTGAAAGATGTGGAATTGAATGTGTACAGTAGTCTTCGTGCATCTAAATTACTTTTATTTGACAGGAAAAAGTGTCAATCGTTTGGGTAAAGAAGATTTTAGGCTCCAATAGAGAAATATTTAATGACTAGTTACAAGAATCACCACAGGGGGCTTCAAAGAAATGCCAAAAATGATTCAGAATCTTAGTATATTATTTTTCTCAAATGTGTGATATTTATATTGTTTCTCCACTTTATCAATTATGAATTAAGTACAACTGAAAAGCCTTTTGTTGGGTCTAATTTCCTTAGCCACAACTAGTCTCATCTGTAGAGTCAAGAAATCACTTGGACAAAAGACAGACTGGGCAAAAATGGCATTCAGAAGAGAATTACAATAGAAAAGAATACAAAGTTCCTTCCAGGTTTGCCTAAAATATCCCAATGATCCCAAAGCTTTTGTCAAAATATTCCATGTCTTGCTACATTTGGTGTAAAACCAACACATTATTTGAGAAAAGAAAAGAAGAGCATACAATGAAACATTGAGGTCAACGTATGACGTGAACTTTGTTTGCTGCTTTAAGACCCAAATTACCATAAGTAATATAACTGTGATAACTGCTCTCTACCAGAAAATCCTGAGCAAAAGTTACCAACGTGTGGTCACGCACACGCAATCCCTGTTGCCAGGTAAAACAGGGCTTTACATACCAAAATCTGCAAATGACATAAATTTTAAATCAAGCAGCATGTAGCAGGATTACATTTTGTTATAAGACAGAATCATGAAAACATTTTCGAAATGCATAAAATTTGGTGTGCAAGTGTGTTGTCCCCCTATACGTCTGTACAGCACTTCGAAGGTATCCATAAAAGATACCACTAGATGTTGCCATCCATCCACTGTCAAAGGCAGGCTTTAGCCTTGTGCACATTACATTCTATATGTATTTGCTAGAAAAGCAATGTCAGCTGTTATATGTTGTAAGAAGTAAAGGTCGAGATGGCAGATTTAAAAAAAAAAGCAAAAGAAAAAAAAAAGTCTCCTTTCCCACCTCCCTTGACAGAAACAACAGTGACTTGTAATGTTTTTTTTTGTTTGTTTGTTTTTTTTTTCATTTAAGTGCCAATATTTATCAAAGCCTATTTTCAACTGATGGATTTTACTTTTACAAACTCCATTTTAATTCATCACCCATCACAACAGCATCAGTCATTGGGCTTTTTGTCGAGGTCAGCCAGCCTTGCCTTTTGATGTATTAGGAAACTCTGCATTTAAAAGCAGCTCAATCTTTTGGTGATTTAATTTAGTCTGTCAAAGCTTTATTCAAAGAATTATTTTGACTGCAGCCACTAGAGAAACATCTTTCATGTTGGTTACAATCTTTGAAATGGGTGCGCGTGCGGGGGTGGGTGTGTGTGTGTGTTTTTAAAACATTCCTCCATTTGATTTCTCTCTGTGGAAAGCCTGGCGCAAATGGTGCAATAAGGCCATCAATTTGAGTTTTCTTTGTCTGCTGTCAATAAAGCTATTTTGTTGCAACAATAGTTGTTGCACAAAAAGTTTCTAGCTGAAACTGTGTACTGAACATGTTCTTTCCAGAAGTGTCTATGATGAAATGCCACATTACGTACTTGATCTCAAGTACAAAAAGTAAAAATATAATTTTGAACATGGTACTATTTATAAAATTCCCTATTCTGATGCAGAAGTCGTATATAATTAGAATCAAAGATGTGTTGCCCGAACAGAAAACCAAGAGTCCTCTGCTGTAAAGTTGCTCACAACTGTTCCTCAAGGATCTGTTCTTGGACTGTTTTTGTTTATATCTGAATGAATGCTCTTCCATCTGTATGTTCTAAATATAACACTGAAATGTACTAATATTTTTGGCTACATTTAGAAAGAGGTTCCAAATGAATGAACAAATTTGCTTGCAAGTTTTAGGTTCACACTGTGTAATTACCAACATGTTTAGTTTTCAGAGTTGTGAGCTTGAGCTGCTGGTCTGTTGTTGTTTAGTTTGACCTACACAGCAAGCAGTGACTTTTGACTCTGTGTTTCAATGTCTGTAAACAATAATTTCAGACTTGTTCAGATAATTACGGAATATCTTATCATATCATGCTTTGCACTCTCCTGCTTGAACACAACAATCAATGCCCTCCTTTTCCGCCTTCTCTCCATGAGAAGATCATTAACAAGCATAACTTGCAGTCAATTTGTAGTTGGATCTGTGTCTCTGTTGGATCTCTCTGAGTTGATTTTGTTATACGAGTCTCGCAGCCTGCTGCTCTCCCTCGTACAGTGTGACACAAATTACCATTAAGATTTTACGATGTTGAGACACATTCAAATCCTGTATGATTTTGGAGATTGCATAGTGTGTTTTGTGCTTTTAACCATCTATTTTTTCCAGTCAAGCAGGTCTACTGCAGAGTTAGATGTTGTGTGAGGTAGGAGGTTTCAAGTTGTTTCTGAACGCAAGTTTGTTTTTGTTTTTTTAAATTATCATTGAAAACATCATACCTCAGCTTAAAACGTTTTTAAGCATCTTTGATTTTTCAGGTATGATTTATTGTCTAATGCATCCTTTAAGCTACTGTTTCTGGTGTGAAACTGTAAAAGTAATAACGTTGGCAATCATTTAAAGTTTTATTCAGTATTGTATACTGCTGGGGGAAAAAAACATAACTTGTTGAGCTTGGAAAACATCCTCAAATATGCAAACCTAAGGTGTCAATACTCAAAAACACCATGTCTAAATGACTGAATCATAGAACCACATCTAAAATACATGAATGGATCCCACTTTGGAAATACCATTTCAGTACTTCTTTAGTACCTCTTACTTTTAAACTCATGATGCAAAGAATTTGATTTAGTGCCGAAAAACAGCTTCCTTTGGTAGCCGTATGTCAGTGACACAGGAAAGACCGATTCTGCAGCAAGGTCTCACAGAAACTGTCATGTAGATGTACTGCACACTCTCTGTTATGTGGTACTGTACTCCAAATTTACAACATAATTCCTGCCTTATGGTGCTGGACCATAAATTTATACCATGCTATATAGTACACAAAGCTGTATATCACAGCTCAAACATCATCTAAGGTACATCGTGTAGTACCTTAGATGCATTTGATATACCCCACAGAAATTACAAAAGAGAATTTAAACAAATGATCTTCAGTTTTATTTCACAATATACAACGCAAAAATGCATTTTAGCTTCTAGCTAAAGTATACATTATTTTATCAGTTGTCACTGGTATGTAGACTGAATCAAGTATGTAAATGTGTTAAATAGTAAGGTTGTTCATTTCTGGGATACAGTTGGAATTTAGTATATAGCCTATATATATATATACTGTATATATATATATATATTTTTTTTTTTTGCAAAAATAATGTGTACATGTTCCCAAAGTTTACAGGGAATATATTATACAGTCTCTTCCAAACAAGTGTATGCCATGTGAGGTAAAATATTAAATTTAACTTTTGCTGTAGAGGTACTTAAAAACTTGAACGCATAAATGTAAAAAAAGTAAGACAAAGATGCTCTACTATTTTATTGGAGTTTATTTTAAATTCAAGGATACCTAAAAAAAAAAATTTCTATTACAGCTTTTGGTTTTCTTGTGGCGACCTCAGTATTATCAGTGACTCAAATCTGGCCATCTCTTAGAAAAGTTGGAGAAAGAAAATAAGTACTGGATGTCTCAGAAGAACAAAAATGTTCTTCTTTATGTTCGTTCTTTGGTCAGCCCTGTTTTGCCATTGTTTGATTTTTTGGATGTGGAAGCTGTGGGAGTTTTATGTGCAAAAACCCATCCTCAACTACCACGGTGAAAACCAGCCCCTTATTTGTACAAAGGCTCTGAACCCTCAGCTAATGAGAAATGATTGCTTGCTGAAGGCATGGACTCTGTTCAAGTTTTAAACGATTGGATCTGATTTTGGCCATGATGTATGTAATGAGCCAGATTGCCTTTGAAGGAAGCTACAGTATGAAGCTTCTTGGAAATTATTTGCTCAACATTCAGTCAATACAGACCGAATGGCTTTGTTCACTTCCTCCAATGCCACTGCCGAACTGCAACCATAGCCAGACTACAAATCAGAAACAACACAGAGACTTGATGCTAACGTTCACAAATCCTCCTTCTGTTCACCGATTGGCCAGGATGAAATACATTTTGTGAAGTCCACCTCAATGGGAGAAATTCCAGTGGGAGCACTGAGAAGAGATCAAAATTGAGCAGAATTGCACAGATGGATGGATGGATGGATGGAAGGATGGATGGATATAAAACAGACAACAGAGAACCTTCTTAAAGAAATGTCTGGTTTAGATTCCCTGTCTTATGCTACTTTCTTTAAGAATATAATCACTTTGCTACATGTTTTTTTATGTATTAGTAAAGAGAAATCAAAAAGGCTCATTTATGTATAATTCTAGAACTTCCTAATTAACTGTTTCTTCCCTTGTTTTCTTCTTAGTGTGTGAGGATGTTTTTTTAATTACTTTTTATCGCTACATTGAATGTAAGTTGCTGTTTGCTCAGCTAGTTTAACTCTGTAAACAATATAAATAAATTATGATTCAGCACTATGTAAGAAGTAGGTGGTGTAAAAGTGCAAGGAAAGCAAGAACATCTGCTGTATGTGGAGCAGGAATATGATTAGGCTGTGTTTTTTTTCTGAGGGTCCAGTGGTTGCTTTTCCAGACAAAGTGTTGAATCTATGACACACATTGTCTGCTGAAGCTGCTGACTGAGAGGCTGTGGAGATTTTTGATCTACAGATCCAGGTGGTGACACATTTTCATGCTGGTGATCTGCTGTGATAGTGTGACTTGAATTGTTTTCCCCTTGTGAGTTTTTGCTCAAGATGTGGTAACGGCAAGATGTGATTATTCTGACCCCATGTCCCATGAGGGGACGACATGAAAATGATGATGACAGTGCTAGTAGGTGATGTATTGTCTGTCTGCAGCATTACCAAACAGATGCTGCCTTTTGACCTGCTGATAGGCTGTTGATGTTGAACATTTTCTAGAGGTCTTCCAACAGCTTGCAAAGTATACTTTGCTTCAGGGAACAGTTGGGTGGCATCTAACATAATAAAGCCTACTTTGTCATCAGTCTTGGTATTCTTCAGATTAGATGTTAGGTAACAACACACCCAAAGTAATGGGCTCAGAGGCAATGGGAGATAAGATGAGGCAAGTTTTAGAAACATCTTTTAGAAAACTGTTAAGAATCATCATTTATTTCTGGTTGGTTCAGCTTAAACACAGAAACATATAATCAATTAAATCCAAAGTCAATAACATTCCAATATTAGTCCGTCATGAAACAATGCAATCAAGTTCAGTTTAATGTGCCATAAAAGTTGACCTCAGTGAGACACTGACTTTGCAGCAATCACTCCTCCTGAATCAGAAGGATTATGTCAACAATCTTTATTGATTGCAGTTTGGTTCCCTTTGAATTCTTTGCTCCAGAAATGTTTTTGTTGAGCTACAAAGCTTTGTTTCTACATTGATTATATAGAATGTATTGTTAGGGAAGTGAATAAACAGCGTGAAGCTAAAATAATATATAGAGTGGATGAACTTGGATTGAATCATCTGCCCATCCAAAGTTTTTTTTTTTTTTTTTTTTTTTTTTACAAAATAAGCCTTTCCAAAGGAATCAAGATCACATTCAGGGTACACATTATGTTAGAAATGCTACTGCTTTGGTCAAATTTTGTCAACTATGAAAGGTATAGTCCAAAAAAAACATTTAACTTTATAACTGGCAGAACGATTAAGATCCAATTTGAGAGTAGTATGTGCTAATTTGTGCTCATTACTCTAGACACCAATCAGAATGCAATATTCTTGAAATCCCTTTTTCTTTTCAGCATGATCAGTCTGTCTTATTCTTACATATTTACTATCTCTTAACAATATATTGTAAGGTTGTGACACAGTGACGGATGACTACTCCAGTGAGACATAAAACCTGGGTCGAAGTATTTATATCTGCTACTGAAAGCGACTATGAAAAAAAAAATCTGGGAAGAATATCAAACACATTCAAAAGGATGAATAAAAACTCAATGTTATTAAAACTGCCACAAAACAGCAGAACCCCAAATGCAGGGGTCAAGGGATGGTGATATCCGAGAAAAAAAAAAATCTTAATTTAGTCTATTTTAAAAAGTAAGTGGAACAGTGACACTCCAGAATATAGTCATATATCTTAGCAAAGTAGATGCATTTCTTATCTGGGTATATTCTAGTAGCAGTTAATGAGGCTTGAAGAAGCTAAGTTGGGAATTGCAGAGGGAGCGGTGTGAGTGGGTGCTGCTGAATACCTGATATCTACAACTAAATGCCATGCAAAATAACAATAACAGCTGTTTCACTTCAGTAAGCAGCCTACAATGAGATTCCAAATGAGATTGGAGTAGCTGCTACAGACCCAATTTGTTCATTTTTCAGTTTGCGCTGTAAAGTTCAGAATTTCATTTCAGAGACACATTAAGTTAATTTGATGTCCTAAAATGCAGAGGCTTGTGAGGGAAATGTATCACCTGACCTCTATTATCACATAGTGTGTGATTAGGGAAGCTGTTTGCTTTTGGAAAATGGCAATGAAATAAATAATATATTATGAATCACCAGAATTTGGATCTTCAGGGTCACACATTTTGAAAGGAACTGAAAGACAAGATCCAGGCGCGTGATCAGGGACGTCCCATGGCTGAGTGGGATCCTGAGTACAATTTGATTTTGGGAGCCCTCCATCACAGCATAGCTTTATTGCTTGCACATGAACAATTTAACACAACATATTTAAGAGTTAACTACACTAGTGAACTAAGCTTCTGGAATCAAAAAATAAAATACAATCAGTGCAACAAATTGCACAGATTTTGTTTAGGTAGATGATCACTGAAAAAAAAAATCACAACTAATGATTATTAATGGTAAAAGAGGTATCAACACTTGATGTTCCAAAATATCTGCTCACTTTACTCATATTTAGACCTGTTAAATGTGTTTTTTCAATTTATCAACTTACATAGCAAAATACCAAAATTGGTAAAACATTTGTTCACAACATTTGCTTCATGTTAATCTGTGCATTGCTCATTATTGCTGGAAAAGCCCCGCCAAGCTCATTTCTATGTTCTGTATAGTCTATTATTGTTGTTAGGCTCTGGTCATATTGATTAATCCGTCTTTGTTTAGTTTCTTACTTCATTCTTGTGTTTATATTTGTGCATTTTCCGTTTTAACTCTTATGTTAAAGTATGCTTTTTTCATCTTTGGATTGCATATCACTTGTGTTTTAGTCTGTGCTTGCTATTAATTAGTCTCCTTTCATCATTCTAATTTCTTCAGCTGTTATAAATCCATCCGATTATGCTCACTTGGTTGCAGTGCCTCTACCCACCCTTTGCTCAGTATTTGAGCTTCTTGGTTTCCTTAAAGTGCTGGCTTCTTTTGTTGTATCTTGTCACTTTCTTTGCCCTGCTCCCCTTGTGCCTTACTGTAGAGTTTTGTCATTGTTGTCATCTTTCGCTTGTCCAGAAACCGGTTCAAAGTGGCAGCAGCCTCAGCAGAGAAGTCCAGACTTCCATCTCCCCAGCCATGCCCTTCAGTTTCTCAGGGGAAAGCCCCAAGTGTTCCCAGGCCAACCAAAAAAAGTAGTCCCTGTAGTGTCCTGGGCTGTAAGTGTAATTGTTTATTTGTTATCTGCTAAATAATAAAAGCTCTTTACATCTGTTTGTCCATTGACTTCCATGGTTTTGAACAGGGAAGAAATCTAACTGTCCTGTTAGTGTCTGGCTTTCGCTTTGTTCTGGGTGACCTCTACAGCAACAGTCACAAAGTTTGCTGATGTCCTATTGAAAACACCTATATGGAGTGAGAAGTCGGTGACACACAAACTGCATCTTAAATTTGTTACCTAGGGGTGGCTTGCCATCCAATTCATTATTTTATTTTATTTTTTTATCTTTGTCACTCTTTTACAAAGCAGGCACACCTTCACTCGTTTGTTTTCCCTATCTCCACTCATTAATCTCCCTCTCCTCTGATGAACATTGTTGATTTATATGCCTCTCCTCCCGCTTTCAGTCTCTGTCGAGCCTTAAGAGAAACTAGGAGTGAGTGTCCCCTAATGTGAAGCACACCTGTGTGTGAGTACATTCATTTGTGCGGGTCTACTCCGAGGAAACTCTTGATCATGTTGTGGTTGCGTAGTGTCCTTGTGCAGGTGTTTGCGTGTGTAAGCGAAGCAGACACAGGGTGAGAAATGAGAAATTGATTTTTATGGCCAGATTATTGCAGCTGGAAAACCTCAGGAAGTGCTGCATTAAAACCGCAATGAAAAGATCAAAAACTATAGGGGAGGCTAATTGATCTCCATACGGTCTGGTTTTTCTTTCATATGCATGAGTGTGTGTGGAAATGCAGCAGAGACTATCTTCTTGTCTTTCTGTGTTGTATTTTTGTTGTTAGATCGGGGTGTGTATGTGTGTGTGGCATAGCCCTTGCAGCCATTCTCTCTCTCAGACAGCTGTTTGGTGACCTGGTAACACCCCCTCCTCTCCCTTTTTAAATGTTCTCTCTCTCTTTCTCTCTGTCTATCCCTCTCTCTCACACACACACAGCAAACATACTCACGTACGAATGCCAGCCCAGCATGTGTGCTACCACTAGTATCCTTGAGCCATCTCTTTCTCCCACACAGGCGCTCGAACGCTCCACAGACACCTTCAAACCAACCCCCTCACCACTCTAATGGTCCAACTCTGTCCAATCGCCATCCAAGTGTTTGTTTTCATCACACGATTGCTTTGAGTTTTGGATTTTTGTGGAACGCAGCCAGAAAGGCAACAGACTGTCTAGTATGATTCATGAATCTTTGTTGTGAAGAGGGCTGGAAGAGATGAAGACACCAGAGCAAACACGACTGAAAGCTATGGATTTGCAGCTCAACCTCAATAACTCTGCTGGGGTTTGCTTACACTTAAGATGATCAAATCTCAATAAAATCTGACTTCAAGGCCAGGTACCTTGACTGTAGAAAAGCATATTCAGAGTCAGAAGAATCAGTTTCCTTGAAAAAGGACGGCTTGTGTTAAATAAATGTTGCATGAATATACAATTTTAAAATATTTAAAAGATTGGGAAATTGCAAAGTAGAAAAATACATAAAAATGGTCTCAACTTTAAGGATTGTATGCATATGTTGCATTGCAAAAACCATGAAAGTTTTTAGCTTAAGGCATTTTTGTGTACATATTTCATCTGAACGCAAAATTAGTTTGACACAAAGATTGGTTTTTCAACATCAAATCTGTACAGAGCATCTCCAGCATGTCAACAAGTGCACTCTCCATATTCATTGGCAACTCCTGCAAAAATGAGTAGAAAGCAGTGGGTGAAACCTCTCACTGAAAACTTTGGCAGTATCCCTGAGCTCTGGAGATATTTTCTCCTTTTTAATACACTTATTACACTGCTTCCTAACTTCCTGTGCTTTTCACTGGTGCATAAAAACAGGCTGCTGTTGGTCAACATCTCAACAGGATTATGTTTTCACCCATCTGATACTGCAGCACACACAGTTTAATCTCCAGCAGATTCACCTCACCGAATTCTGCAACATAACCATTTAAACCGTGTTCCAAATTGTTATGCAAATTGGATTTAAGTGTCATAAAGATAAAATTTTTTGTTGTGCTATTAAATTTATAGATGGTTTGTGTCAGGGCTCTTTGAATCACTATAATTAATTTCAGAGAGCGGGGTTATTAGTTTGTCTGGTGAGCTCAATTAAAGGGAATCTACTTAAGAAGGATGTTCCACATCATTAAGCAGGCCACAGGTTTCAAGCAATATGGGAAAGAGAAAGGATCTCTCTGCTGATGAAAATCATCAGATAGTGTAGTGCTGCATGACAATGTATGAAAACATTAGATATTTAACAAAAACTGAAGCATTATCGTACTGTGAAGAGATTTGTGGCTGATTCAGAACAAAGATGGGTTTGTACAGATAAAGGTATAATGAGGAAGG
>CAEGAG010091120.1:0-13508 GCA_903067065.1 Brachyrhaphis terrabensis
TCCCGGACGATTTTTAAATTCCCCCCGGACATTTTTTTAGGTCTGAAAAGTAGGACATGTCCGGGAAAAAGAGGACGTCTGCTCACCCTATGTAATCTATTATGAGTTATTTTGTCTTTGAGTTGTTGAGGAGCAGATTCTTCTCCCTGCACCAAACCAGCAGCCACTCCACCTCATCCCTGTAGGCCGACTCGTTGCCTCCTGAGATGAGCCCACCACTGTGGTGTCGTCAGCATACGTGATGATGGTGTTGCTGTGGTGGGCAGGGGTGCACTCGTATGTGACCAGACAGTATAGCAGGGGACTCAGCACACAGCCCTGTGGAGAGCCAGTACTAAGGCTGAGGGCAGTGGATGTATGTTTTCCCACCCTAACTCTGTACTGTCAGTTGGTCAGGAAGCTCATAATCCACATGCAGGTGGAGTGAGGGAGACCCAGGTCCCCCAGTTTGTCCACCAGTCTGTGAGGGAGGATGGTATTGAAAGCAGAGCTGTAGTCCACGAAGAGCATCCGCACTTTTACTAAATAAATGTGAATCTGTGGACATCAACAGACAGTATACTGTATGTTGGTACATGAATATTTATGATGCAGTATGAATTGAAGCTGTAATCATCATCTTAAGCTCAGTGGAAAGCTGGCATGCTATTGGAGGTACATTTAATGATTAAGCTGTGTCATATATGATGTGCATGATGTAAATGCTAAACTACAGGATTAAAATATTTCTTCTACAGCATCAAACATAAATGGGAAACGTAGCAAGCAGGTGTGTCAGAATGAGTTTACTAAAACACAATCCTTATCGATCCATGCAGGGACTCTGAAGATGGGGTATCATGACATCTTCAGCAAACAAAACGAGCAACCTTTGTTTTCGATCAAGAACCCAGACAGAGTTTCTGTATTCTGTGTCACAGAAAGAGGGATTTCTTTCATTTTCTCTTGACAAAAGCAAAGGAGTTGGATTAGCTGTTTGACTGTTTACAACAGATGGTATATTTGTCTTTAAATTCAGACACTAAGCTGTTATCTGTAAGTTTTTATCCATATGATTGTCCAATAGAGTTCATTTGTTAAGCTGTCGCTTGCTTTGCCAGCTCAATTGTTGCTAAGCAACAGACACAAGTAATGTGAAACCACAGTAACTCTTACTAATTTGTTACAAAAAGTAGCTTTAAGATGATAGTATACCTCAAACCTTCAACTATGCAGTAAGTTCAGGAATGAGCCTAATTTGAAATATGTTTGTCAGGATTCGTTTATTCTTTTTTGTATAGATATATTTATTGAGAATGCACAACCAAATAAAATTTAAAAACATACAATTAGTGTACAACACATTCTGTATGTTCTATGTTTATTTAAAAAGCAAGCTGCAGAAATAAAACCCGCCAACTCTCTTTTTATGCAATAATACATGTAGTCTCTTAGGTGCAATCTTGTTAAAATGCCCAGGAAGGGAGTCCATGTCTGTTTAAACTCTTCTATTGTCCCTCTTACTTAATGGATAATTTTTTTCTGGAGTGTAGTATAACAACAGTTTGTTGATTGAATGTTTCTGATTTGGAGGTTCTGTAGATTTCCAGTTATTAAGTGTGCACTTTTTTTCCACAGACAAGGCCAGCAAAATAAATGAGTTGCAAGGAAGTAATTTCAGGGACACATCTCCAAGCATTCAAATCCTAGGATCAAGATCCAAAGAAAGTTCACAGACCTCTGATGTTATCAGAATGACATTATTCCAGTAGGTTTGCAACTGTACACAACTCCAAAGATCCCCAACAGACATCTTACATCTCTGGCATTTGCCCGTGATACCAACATTCAATTTACTCAATCTATATCTATAATGTATGCAGTGAAAAATATTACATTGACTTTGTCCGTTTAGTTGATATTAGGATTGTCTGAGATTAATTTAATAATCTTCTCCAGCTTTTGTCTTCATACATGCAGCTTAAGTCTAATTCCCATTGAGACATTTTTGAGCACTTCTCGTAAACCAGTGAATAATCAATAACAGTTACATAAATACAAGAAATAAATCCTTTTGTATTACATCTGTGATCTACCAAACATGTTTCAAGCAGGATTTCTTCTGGTTTATTTGGAAATGTCTATAAGGTTTGGCTCTTAATCCAATGTCTGATCTGTAGATATTAAAAGGATTATGACTGTGCAAACCACAATATTCAGATAGTTGGCTGAAGCTGGCAAAGACATTATTGGTGTAGAGATCACCCACTGATCTGATGCCTTTTCTGACTCAAGGTTATAATATTCCATCTTTGGGGTTGATCTTTTCTGCCTTCATCTCTTGGGGCAGCAGCGTCAGAACTAGGGACCTAAGAAGGCTTAACCGCTGGATAAAGACGGCTGGTTCTGTTCTGGCGACTGTGGAACCTCTGGAAATGATCAGGCAAAGAAACTATCTTGAGAAGGAAGAGCATCTTCAGTCAGAGGCTTCTTCAGATTGAGTGCAGCACTAGAGAAGAACTTTTCTTACCAACAGCCATCACCATCTTCAATAACTATTTGAAGAATCTAAATTAATGAGTTACAACAACATTTAATCTCCCTTTGGGAATTATTAAAGTATTTTTGAATTTGAATTTGTCTTTAAGTGGTCTGTTAACCAGCAATTGTATATCTAAATATAAAATAAAATGTAACTGATGCCATGCATCAGGTAGATAAAATTAATTGGTTTGGTAATTGCTAATGGGACAGACTTTAATTCTTGTTCTTTAATTCTTGTACCAGATCCACTTTTCATCATTGCCTTTTGAACAGATCCACATCCACACAGTGCTAAACTGGGAAGCTAAATAACTGAAATTTGGAAGGTTTAAACTGCCTGTAGCTCACAGGCACGCCTACCCACAGCTTGTGCATCACAGGTTTCCCACCTGTTTGTTTTCTTGCCGTTGCTCAAGAAATGATGTGGATTCTATGTTCAGCTTGCTGAATATTATTTAAACTGAATGAAAATTAAATGCAATCGAACATGTCATTATTATTGTTTAAAAACTGCTGGGTAAAACTAAATTATGACAGAGTATTTTTGATGCCATCAGTCAAATTGGCAGACATTGTGAATGTCGGTCATCCTCGGTCATCCTCCATGGTGTGCAGCTCCATGAGATGTGGAGCTGCACACCACATTTCATTCACTTAGAGACAGGGTGAGAAGCTCATCTGGGAATATGAATGCATTTAATTTACATAAAAACATCCCAAAGCAGAATGGTGCTGGCCTAGACTTGAACCTGAGACCTTCTTTCTCCAAGTTTACAAGAGTAACAACTGTGACATAAGCACACACAGTACTGATTACCTGTTGCTCAAATCTAATACTAAACAAAAATGAATTTCTTTCTTTTACTGAGGAGGAAATCTGCTTTATATTCTGTCCACAGGATCACACACAAAAATACTTTGAATCTCTTGAGGCCTCTGGTGGACGATGATAACAAGGAAAACCTATTATCTATTATATATCCTCAAATCCCACATCACATCTTAATTATAACCACCTTTCCGTTACACATATAATTCCAGGGTTTTGTATATGAAAGCTCTAGCCAGGCTTATGAAAAATCTCACCCCTCATTGTATCATCTTTCAAGGAATTGGGCCTCTGGCAAAAGATTTAACAAGATTAGCTATCTAACCAGTTTAACAAAGGCCCTATAATTGTTTAATGAAGATATTGAATATGCACACCACATTGTGTTCCATGAGCAAAGACTTAATAACTGTCTGCAGTCTAATGAAAGCTATCTTTTATAATCGATAAATAGGGTAGTATATGGGGAAAAACAGGGCTGCTAACAGCATTGAAATTTTTATCGGCTCATTTTAACAACACATAAGAAGCAACAGGAAGTCAACCAGAGAATGAATAAAGCAAACATTCCTTCTTCGTCCACCTCTGTCATTGTGACCGTTGGCAAGACAATTCATTAGTATTTCACCCACTTGCTGAGCTCATAATACGACTTTCTTTTCAATGCAACGCTGGTAAAAATGTTGCTAAACATTAGAAGAGCAACTTTGTGATGATCTCCTGAAGGCTGAGATTCATAAAGACAAGGAGTTTTTAAAGAGACAGAAGCCCAATTTGAAGTTATTAAATAACAATGTCAAACTTCTTCCAAGTCATATTTGATATATATGGCATTATGATAACAACTCAAGGCAACATAAGGTGCTTTTCCTCTAGCAAGTCACACACTAACCGGTTAATGTGCGGTTTGGTTCTACCCCAGGTAGTGAGTTTCTCCTGGGGTAGAACACGGATCTGTTCCTCAGTACTGTGTGACATGAATATGCTGTAGACAACTTTCCACAGCATATTCACAAAGTACTCTCTCTAACCACTGACCAGTCAAATATTGAGACTTTAGTTGTGCATGTTGGAGCCAACGATCTGGCAAAGCAAAAATCTGAGATTCTGAAAAAAGACTTTAATATTCTTCTGAACACTATGGGACAATCAAAAATGAAATTATTTCCCAGTGGTCCAATTCCATCACCTCAATGAGGAGATGAAAAACACTCCAGGCTGGACATGATAAACAAATGGCTGATTAAAACCTGCTCTGCCAGCTCAGTGACCTTCATCGATAACCTTTGGATCTATTGACAAGGACAATAATGTGATCATCGCTTCAGAAGAACAGGCTCAAGGATGTCTGACTAGGATGGTACCCTCTGCATATAAGGAGCAAACTATTCCAAAACAAGCTGATAAAACATCGACTGGAGACAGAGCAACTGGTTCCCCTCCTCCACCCGTCCCTCTCTGATCCTCCACTCATTCCCTGCATTCACTAGATACCTATGAAGAAATGTCTTCTGGACCACAGTTTCTTAAATTTACAGATGGGATGAATCAACAGGTTCGCCTCAGCACATCTCTCCTTAGCGCTCACGTAGCAGACCTCACTTCATTTAAGCCTCTGACTTCCCAGAGGCTCCATCACTCTGCGTATCAGAGGTCTGAGGGCGGGGTCCAGATATTATCTTTACACCCGTCTTCCTCCAGAATATGTGTGACCCCCCCAGCACTGTAAAAGAGAACATTACCTGTCCGGATCACCACAAGAAAATTTACAAAAACAGAAGTACAAAATACAGCGGTTCTGATTCAAACATCAGACTGATCCCCTGCCTAAAGGAACCTCAAACTGAAGAACTTTTGGGCTCCAAGTCACTTAAACTGGCTCTTTTAAACACCAGATCTCTTTGTGCTAAAGCTCTATTAATTAATGATTTCATCACTGAGCATAATATTGAGGTTATGTTTCTGACAAAAACATGGTTGGATGACAATAATGAACCAATCGTACTAATTGAATCAGCGCCTCCTAACTACATTTTTTTAAGTGAGAATAGAAAACATAAAAAAGGAAGAGGTGTGGCTTCAATATTTAAGAATATTATAAATTGTAGGAAAATCTCTTTGGGTCATTTCACCTCTTTTGAGTATCTTGGAATTGAGGTTAAAGGCCACAAACAAACTTTGACACCAACTTTATACAAAACTCCAACATACCTGGAAAATTTCTTTACTGACTTGAATGAGCTTCTATGTCTCATATGCATTGATTAGATTATACAATAATTGTTGGTGATTTCAACATTCATGTTGACAAACCCCAGACAGAGGGGCAAAAAAAACTCTTTAATATATTAGAGAATTTTGGTCTAACACGACATGTCAAACAAGCAACACACACTCAAGGACACACACTGGACCTGGTTATCAGTAAGGGTGTGAATATTTCCAATGTCTCTGTAACTGATGTCATCCTGTCGGATCACTTCCTGTTATCTTTTGTCCTTTAACCCACTTGGACAAACAGCTACTGTCATAGAAAACACAGCAGAAATATTTAACCAAATCCGCTGTAATGATGTAGATAAGTTGGTAGATGATTTTCAATCTAAAGTTTCAGATATTGATTCCATTGCCTCCATTAAAGTGAAGATTGTGTCTGGTAGGAAGAAATCGCCATGGAGAAATGGAGATTTCTTCTCCATTTCCCATTGCAGATCTAACAAACAGTTAGATCTGCAATCAAAAGATCTAACAAACAGTTAGATCTGCAAGACAACTCTGCCAAAGGGCCGAACGAAAATGGCGTAAAACTCAACTTCACGTTTATTATGACATCTATAAAGAAAAACTACATAACTGTCACTCAACACTAAAACATGTAAGGGAGGCTTTCTTTGCAGATGTCATAAACAAAAGCATTAACAAAGTTCGAGCTTTATTTGCAAGTTAACAGAATCACAAACCCTCCTGTTACCACCTGAATTTCAATCTAATGCCGCCTGCAGCAAGTTTCCCAGCTTCTTTTCAGAGAAAATTCAAAAAATCAGAAGATTAATCTGCACATCCACTCTAAAGCCAGAACCAATGATGTGCCCAAATAAAACAAATAAAGGAAAAATGACCCAATTTCAACTACTTAATTATAAAACCCTAGAAGAAATTACAAGTCAGTTAAGCTCAAGTTCCTGCTGTCTGCATGTCCTACCCACACATTTCTTTAAGAAAGTCCTGCCTGTTATTGCTAATGATCTGATCCAAATAGTAACTCACCGCTCTCATCAGGCGTTTTCCCCCAGGCTTTGGAAACAGCAGTTATCAAACCACTAATAAAAAAGAACAATCTGGACAAATCACTACTGCAGAATTATAGGCTGATCTCCAACCTCCCATTCATCAGCAAAGTTATTGAAAAAACTGTGTGTAAACAATTAAATAGTTTCCTAATGATAACCAACCGCTTTGACTCCTTCCAATCTGGTTTCTGATCTCACCACAGCACAGAGACTGCCCTAGTCAAAGTGTTCAATGATATCCATATAAACACAGACTGTGACAGAACCACAGTGATGGTTCTGTTGGACCTCAGTGTCGACCATGACATATTACTGAATCGACTGGAGAGTTGGGTCGGACTCTTCAGTCCAGAGCTCAACTGGTTTGAATCTTACATAAAGAACAGAGATTTCTTTGTTTCAATTGGAAACTACTCATCAAAGAGGTCAAAGGTCACATGTGAGGAACCCCAAGGTTCAATCCTAGAACCCCTCTTATTCAATATTTATATGCTACTAGCTCAGGTTATAACAGGAAATAATATTAGCTATCAAAACTATGCAGATGATACACAGTTCTACATTATGATGTCACCAGAAGACTCTGAACCCATCCAATCACTGAATAAATGGTTAGAACAGATACATGTGTGGATGTGTCAAAACTTTCTCCAGCTGAACAGAAACAAAACTGAAGTTATTATTTTTGGACCTAAAGAGGAAGAGTCTAGAGTCAATGCACAGCTTCAGTTATTACAACTAAAACCTAGAGATCAGGCCCGAAACCTGGGAGTAGTGATGGACTCTGACCTGAACCTTCAGAGCCACATAAAGACAGTGACAAAGTCGGCCTTCTGTCACCTGAAGAAGATCTCCAGGATTAAAGGACTAATGTCTCAGCAAGATCTAGAGAAACTCATCCATGCCTTTATCTTTAGTCACATTGATTACTGCAACAGCATCTTCACAGGTCTGTCCAACAAATCAATCCTCCAGCTGCATGGTTGTTTGTCCTGTCTGTCTCTGTGTTGCGCTGCAACAGACTGGTGACCTGTCCAAGGTGACCCCGCCTCTTGCCTGAAACGTCTCGCTGGAGATAGGCACCAGCACCTCCCGACCCCACTAGGGACAAGGGTGTACGGAAAATGGATGGATATTTGAAACAGCCAGAGGTTTATCCTAAAACCTGTCACATTATATGAGATTGTTTGAAGTATTTTCATTTGTACATAGATGGCTGTCATGTAACACAAAAATGATGAAAGAAGCAAAATCTTTTCTTTGCATTATTAATGACAAGTTCAACCTATTTATCCCATCTTCACATTGTCCACTGGCTCTAAATGTTGCCCGATTGACAATAATACCAGGTGCAATTTGTTAATATTTTTTGAACCAGTTATATGTTTAGATTTTCACTATGATGGAATTTAGTATATTTGGCTAACATGCTTTAGGGGCATGTTAGCGTCTCCAATAAGGCAGCTCACCTGGCATGAAACAGAAAAATTATCAACACTCCATTGTTGAGTGTTGATATTCTAATCAACAATTCTAATCTTTCTTTTACCCTTATGGTTCTCTTGGAACGTTTTTTTTTTTGTGTGTGTGGGTGTGTGGGGGTGTGTGTGTTTCACCAAATAAAATAAAAATTAAAGATAAAAACCAATTTGCATAACTGCTTGATAATTATGTTTAGCTTTGTCCTCACAACACAGTATTTTCTTTGCATGCTTTTAGACAACCTTATTAAAAGGACTATCTGCAACTATAACCAATGTGTTAATAGATATTTAAAGCGTGCAAAAAAAAACTAAATAAAATGAAACCTTTGTTTCTCAGTGTATGTTGATCTTGCCTTGACAGCACAAACATTCATGCCTACAGATGCATTTTCCCGCAGATCAATACATTCATTCTTTCTGGAAACATGATGAAACTTTCTTGCAACCTTGTGCAATGTTTGAGTAGTCCTAGTCTTGTGAGTGCTGAACTGTAAACTATGTGCTTCTGTTTGTTCATTCTGCTTTCCATTACAGCTCCATGCTATAAAATCTGGGGCAACTATAATCTACTACATCCAATATGTCTTTTTAAGAAATTTTTAGAAGAACAACTTCTCTGTAGTACAAAAACTTGCACTGCTTTTGCATACAGTGTATCAAATTACTAAAAATGTTATACACTTTACTTGCTCTAATTCTTGGTTATATAAGTTTAATTTTATTTCCTAGTTTATTTTTTTCTGATTACATATCATTACTTTTGTTTTTTCAACTGAAAACTTAAATCCCCATGGCAATGCCCATTTCTCTATTTCAATGACAACAAACTGTAATTTCTTTACAATGAAATCTACATTTTTTCCTCTTTTCCAAACAGCTCCATCATCTGCAAAAAGTGAACATCCCATTTCTTTTCCAATATCTTTAAATATATCATTTATCATAATTGAGAACTGTAAATGACTTATAATACTGCCCTGTGGAGTTCCATTTTCTACTATATATTTTCCTAATATTACTTCGCCAATTCTAACTTGTATTTTCCTATTTGTTAAAACGTCTTTAATCCATTTAAATATTTTCCCTTTAATGCCCAACTTGTATAATCATAATCCCTCACATCATATCATGTTTTTCTATATCATAAATATTGCCAGTACACTTTCTTTATTTACTTGTGTTCTTCTAATTTCATGCTCTAGACATAATGTTGGATCATTAATACTCCTCCCTTTTCGAAAACCACTTTGATATTTTGACATATATCCTTTATTATTTAAATAATATATGAAGCTATTGTTAATCATTGTTTCCATTATTTTACATAGATTTGATGGTAAAGCTATTGGTCTGCAATTTTCTGGATTTCTGAATGATCTTTTCCTGGTTTAGCTATTCGCAATACAATTGATTCCTTCCAGTTCAACGGTAATTTTCCCTCCTCCCAAATTTTATTATTTAATTGTAATATTATATATTTTAATTTTTCACTAAGTTGTCTAATCATTCTATTTGATCCTTACATGTTGCTGTATTTTTTGTCTTCTTAAGTGCATATTTCAATTCGGCTTTTGTAAACTCAACATTTAACAAATTATTTGTTTCTTCAACACTCTCTAATACATCTATTGTTTTGTATTTTCTCTTCCTTTTCTTCCCTCTTCACTAATATTATTAGAACTGTGAATTTTACTAAATGTTCTTGTCAATATTTCAACTTTATCTTCATCTTTTATTATATTTATATTATCTGTTTTTTAATATAGGATACTCAAACTCTCTTTTTATGCCATTCATTATTTTAATTATTTTCCTTTTTTTTTCTATTTTTGTTTCTTTCCCTATTGTGCTACAAAAATTTCTCCAATATTCTCTTTTTGTATTCTTAATAGTTCTCCTTACCATTGCTTGCTTTATTTTATAATCAATTAAATTCTTATAAATTGGATTACCTCTTAGTACCTTAAATGCTTTATTTCTTTATTGCTTCTTTACATTCATTTGTCCACCATGGAACCATTTTCTTATCATTTTTACACCCTGTTTTCTTTATAGAATTATCTGCTGCTTCCATGATTATCTTACATACTTTTAAATTTACATCATTTATATCCATTTTCATATCTACTTTTCCTAAGTTTATTTGACTCAAGTATCTAAATTTAATCTAATCTGCCTTATTAAAATTCAGTTTTTTTATTGACCTTTATTTTCTTATTTAAATTTAATCCTACTCGTATTGTAATAGGATAATGATCACTACCTATTGTTAAATTTTTATCAATGAACCATTCACAAATACCAGCTAAAACATTTGAGACAATTGTTAAATCAATAAGTGATTCCATCCCTGTTCATACATTGATTCTTGTTCCCCTCACATCATTAATACATACAAGATTTTTTATTTCCATTAATTCTTCTATAACTTGTCCATTTCTATCATTACATTTACCCCACAATGTACTATTTGCATTAAAATCCCCACACCAAATTACTTTCCCTTCCAAATATGCAGTTAACTCCTCCATAATTTCAATTGATAATGTTTTACATGGATTATAAAAATTTATTATTTTAAAATTACCTTCCTGTTCCCATATCTCAATTACTATATATTCAAGTTCTTTCCCTAATACCTGATATTGTATCCCTTGCTTTAGAAATATTCCACCTCCCTCCTGTCGATCTCTTCTTACACCATCATATCCTTTGATCACAAAATCTAATGTTTTTAACCTTGTTTCCTGAGCACAAATAATTTCTGGTTTTTCTTCAAGACTATCAATATAACCTTTAAGCTCCTGTCCGTTAGCAATTAAACTTCTTGCATTCCATTGTAATATTAATATGAATTACTTTCACCTGATGGTCCTGGTCTCCCCTCTACCTCCAACATTTTATGTTTTCCCATGATCCTCTTTAAACCCCAAAAACTTTTCAGCTCCTCTAACAATTATTTTGATCTCCTCGGTTTTATGCTTGGTTTGGTCAGTGCAATTGATAACATGTGCTACAAAAAATATTAGTTTTTCTACTGATATTGTAACATTTTCTTCTGACTGTATTTTGCTTTGCTGTGAAAATTGACTCGCTGTTTGTTAAATCTTTGTTTTCTGTTCCTTCACATTTTTAACTGCTTCTGCATAACTAATGATTTTAGTCATTTTAATCTGTATGATTTCTTTTGCTTTCTTCCTTACTCCACATCCTCCATACATAACTCTATGTTTCTCTCCACAGTTACATTTTCCTTGTACTTCTTCTTCACATTCTTCTAACCTGTGATCCTCACCACATTTTGGACATCTCTGCTTCCCTTTACAAACTGCTGCTATGTTTCCATACCTTTGACATTTGAAACAATGAAGTGGTGAAGGGATATAAGGTCTGACCTGAAAACTGAGATAACCTATTTTGATGTTTCGTGGCAACTTTTTTTCTTCAAATTCAATGAGGATTGACAAACTTTCTACTGTTTCTCCATTTATTGTTTTTGTCAATCTCTTCAAGTTGTTCACTTTTGCACCTACAATACTTCTCTTAATTTTATCAAGATCTTCATCTAGAGGGATCCCATAAATCACTCCTATATATTTTTTTTAATTTTCTACCATGATTTTTTTCTCTAGTTTTTTTTACAGATATTATCCACATATAAAGCTTTATTCTTTTGTACTTCATTTTTACAAACTACCAATAGGTTTCCATCTCTTAAAATCTTTACCATTTCAACATCTCCATTTTTTATTTTATTTCTCTTGACACCACAATGGGGCTGATGTTATCCTGTTCTTCCTCGTTCTTAAGTTTTAATATTTTAAATTCTTCCCTCACAACTTTCCTCCTAACTATCCTTTCTTCTAAGCTACTTCCTTCCAGTTTTTGTTTACTACCTTGAATATCAGCAATTCCCTTTCCTTCATCTATTACATTTCTTCCATGTCCTCTCCCTCTTCCTCTCCCCACCCTTCAAAATCCATGTCTTCCTCATTTCCATCCGAACCATTCACACCAGTTTATGCCCAATCCGCCTTTTCCAAATCCGATACATTTCTGTGTTTTGTTTTTTCCTGCACTGCTCCAAACTCCTCGCTCGAACCAGAACTACTTCCAACCATTCGTCCCTGTTTCAGCTTCTCGGTAGTGATGGCCAAATGAAGCCTCCTGAAGCAATGAAGCTTCCCAGCCCCTTGCTTTGCCCAAAGGTTCATTACTCGGTGCTTCATTCATTTCTCACTAGTGACATCTGCTGCTGAAACTGTGGCAGCCTTGTCACTCAGAGAGACATGTTGTTAAGCCCCCAAGGTCTAGGAGTTCAGGGACGGTAACATAAAAATGTCCAGAGAAAATAACCGGATATAAAAAAAAGTGATTACAAAAAAGGAGGGTTTTGCAAAACCAAGACACAATACAACTTAACCCAATTAAAACAAAAGAAAAGGGCTAACAAATTCAAGAATGATTAAGTGCATATTAAATGACAAAATGTCCAAACAAATCAGTCTAAAGTAAACTCAAAACAACCCAAAAGGGAATAGAAAAACAGGGAGCACCAAGCCTACCAAATAGTGATGGGTCCGGCAACACCGATGCGTCGGCGCATGTGTCAAGCCCATAGACCAAACCCCGTGTCGGTGTGCGTATTGCTTTCAGCAAGTCACGTGACCGATACAGGAACTGTTTCGAAATGACACAGGCGCGCCAAACTGTGTTTATAAGGAAGCGAATCTGTCAACAGGATTCATTTACCCGCCAGATAATGGTTCTGCATGTTGGTGTTCCCGCTAAAGCCTTTTTTTTTTGTTTTGTTTTTTTTGCCCCGATTTTCCTTTTACGCCAATCTTACAACGTCCTGCAGTGTGTGGTGTGTTGAATATGCCCGACTTTAGATCGGGAATCCCAAACAGTTGCCATGGCAACTGAGAGTCCGGTGGACATCGGAAGTGATATGTGGTTATGTTTATTCAGTTAAAAATGATAACTGCTAAAAAACATATTTCACCTCCAAATCACAGGGCAGCAAATAGAGCGGCTGCTCCCGCCGTTTTTTATCGGACGACTTTTCTTTTTGTTTCATCTTTTATCGTTTAAAATGAGACAAACTATCACTGCTGCTTCTACAAAGCCATCCGTGTTTGATTATTCTAAGTTCATGGTATGTTTGGTTTTTTACTGGATTTTCTTCTGGAACCGCGATGTTCATGAGTGGAATCGGTTCTTCTGTGTTGCTCCTGCCGTGTGGCTGGAGACACGAACCGACCGAACCTGTTGGACTTTTATCAGTTCTGTGGTCATAGAGTTCTGGAAAATCGGCCAACAATTTTAAAATCGTGCCGTGTGAACCAAACCTAAACCTCACAAGCTCTACTCCTCTCATCT
>CAEGAG010091146.1:0-12315 GCA_903067065.1 Brachyrhaphis terrabensis
GACGCAAACTGTGCTGATAAATAAATGCAAGACGACTGCAGTGTTTTCGTGAGAACATCCATGGATGATTGTTTGAATGTACACATTTATGGATGAGTTAAACGATACCCACATAACTCTAAGTGGATATGTCGAAATGGAGAAATACAGATATTTGTATTTCACGGTTATGTTTTTAGTTTACGTCCTGATAGTTTGCAGCAATTCCACCATCGTGTTCTTGATCTGGACTCACAAAAACCTCCACCAGCCGATGTACATCTTCATCGGCGCTTTGTTGTTCAACTGTGTTGTTTACAGCTCCACTTTTTATCCGAAGCTTTTGTCCGACTTCCTCTCTGATAAACAGGTCATACCGTACTCTGGTTGTATTTTTCAATATTTCGTGTTTTATTCTGTAGGTGGATCAGAGTTCCTACTGTTAGCGGTCATGGCTTTTGATAGATACGTGTCGATATGTAAGCCTCTGAGATATCCAACCATCATGAGGAAAACTACGGTCAAATGTCTCCTGGTTGTTGCTTGGCTTTTCCCTTCGCTTCATGTTGTTGTGCAAGCAATACTGAGTACCAAATCTAAGATATGCAGCCTTAATTTGGAGGGAATATTTTGCAACAACGCTATTTACACACTTCAGTGCATGAGATCGAGGACAGTTACTATAATTGGGGTTGTTATTTTATTAGATGTGGCAGTGCTCCCGATGGTTTTCACAGTTTTTACATATGCAAAGATTTTTATAACGGCTTATCAAAGTAATAAAACTTCTAGGAGAAAGGCAGTCGAGACCTGCGTTCCACACTTGTTGGTTCTGATCAGCTTTTCATATCTGTGTGTGTATGATGTAATCATAGCTCGAGTGGAGTCGGATCTTCCGAAAGCTGTACGCTTCGTGATGACGATGCAGTTGTTCCTGTATCATCCGCTGCTTAATCCCATAATATACGGGCTCAAAATGAAGGAAATTTCTAAGCATCTGAGGAGATTGTTTTGTTCTACCAGAGTCTAACCAGACATGTGCTTTTATTTAATTGTTTTCACATTCTCGCCAATCTAAAGTTTGGTTTATATTTGTAATTGGAGAATATTGCGTTAAGGCAGTGGTTCCCAAAGTGTGGGGCGCGGCCCCTAAGGGGGCGCAGGAAGCGGTATGGACAAATGGAAAAGAAAAAAAAACTTTCACAAAAGTGTTTCACTGAAAGATGTTTTTTAATTTGTTTTGTTGCAACCTGGAGGGTGAAATAAACTTCAGTGGAGTTTGAAAACAAAATATGTGTCTAGGTTTATGTCTGGTTGCCCGGTTGATTGTTTTATTCTTTTTGGGGGCCCAGAAAATCTTTGGGAACCACTGCATTAAGGTCTGGAAGCAAACCGGCCCATTTGTGTCTTATTATTTTCACTCAGTTTGTGTTTCTTTGTATTACAATTTGATTTTCTCTAGGTGGGATTTTTGATAAGTTTACTATTGGATAATTTTCTTATGCTGTGATAAATGTTTATTATTACATTGTACAGTTATAGAGATAAATAAAGATGAACCTTAGCGCCTGTATTTTTATCAGACCACTCAATAAAAGCTCAATTATGACAGTATAACTAGAACTTTGGACGACATAGAATTATAGGATTTTCTTTTCCAGAAATGTTCTGACATTCTTTGATTAAATGGTGAATTAAAGACTTGCCGAAAAAAAAAAGACTGGCAGTGGTAATTGAAATAACCTAAAACTGACAAAAACAGTAATAGCTTATAAATAAATGTTTTAGAGTTGTGGTTTCACAGATTCATTTTGTGTTGAACCACAATTTATAATTCTGTTGAAGTTTGGTGATGAATTATTTATTACTTATTAATTTCAGTTGGTATGGTATTAAATTTCTATTAAGGTATTTATTCAAATAAAAGGGCATAAATCCACAGACGTCAACATTTTGTGAATATTCTTATACGTCTTAAATGAATTAAACTTTTCTATGACTTCATTAACGTGGTTCACTATGAAATCTTATGGCAGTTTAGAGATATTTATTGAAGAAGTATTTGATAGTATTTGAGTTTTTCTGTGTGTTTATTGAGGTTTCTGTGGAGCAGGAGTCTCTTGTGTCCCCTGATTGTCTCCATGTCTATTTAAACCCTCCTGTGTTCCTTGTTCTTGGTCGGATCCTTGTCAGATCTTACGTCTTGTCTTGTCTGCCTAGTGTGTCTTGCTGTCTTGTTTTTGTACCAGAATTTGAGCTCTTAGTCTTCAGCTCAGCCTGTGCTGCCTAGATTTTGTATTTCTGACATTAAATTCATCATTTCCTTCACACCAACCTGGTGTCCACTGTGTCTGCCTCATGCCAAAACCAGATCCAGTATTGAAGGTGTGCAGGAACAAACTACAGGCTCCACCAGAGGTCCAGGGCTCAACTACGCCGTCTGGTGGACACATGTAGCTCCAGAGCAGGGAAAACTACCACCCACACACACACACACACACACACACAACACCCCAGATTCCTGACATAATTTCTACAAAGAAAAAAGGTTGCAGCACTAAGAATCACCTCTCCCACTATTTTATCACATTTATTATTATTATTGATAAACAATAACTTTAAAATGATTAAAATAATTTTTATATTGCACCTTTTGTAGTCATGCCAACCACTGAAAGCACTTTACGCTACTTACGCAAAGCCATTCGCATCACTATACCGATAAGTGAATTGGTAGTTAGCTTGATGTGGCTGAACTGTCAACTTTTGAACTGCAAGACGATCACAAGTCAGCCGCGTTTCTCTCAGGACTCCCATTAATAATTTCATGTTCAATTCTTAAAGTGACCTTAAGTTTTAAAAAAGGCCAAAGGGCACTTGTAAATAAAATGTATGATTATTACTCCTTACTTGCCGTCTTCTCTGAATACCTCGATCTCCTGGACAATTTTGTTTTACGTTACAATTCATTTTGGTGGCACTGCATGGGCCTTTTTGTTTTTAGAGAGATTGATGCTAGCCTCATCTTACTTCCATATATTTTACTGACAAGCTCTTTTTTTATATAAATAGAAAATTACAAATAATTTAACAAAACACCATCCAATTTTTAACTTGCATTAAAAGAATGTTTTCTGTAATTTCAACTCATTATGTTAACACTTTTTTTAGTCAACATCAGTCACTACTTCACATCTGGCTGATGTTAGTTTGACACGTTATGACGTACTCCCTTCAGAACCGCAAGTCCCCAACGTTGAGATAAAACCAATCCGCCGACAGACTCTTCAGTTTCCATCCAGCTAATGACGAGATCACAACATCGTTTCTCCTCTGGACTGAATCTTTTCGCCTTGAACACTCAAAGAGTATTTGAAAGACGAGCACACTTATGGATGAGCTGAATGTTAGCCACGTAACTCTGACCGGATACGTGGAGATGAGTAAATACAGATACCTTTATTTTTCTGTTTTGTTTGCAGTGTATGTTTTGATCATCTGCAGCAACGCTACTATTGTGTATCTCATCTGGACTCACAAAAACCTCCACGAGCCGATGTACGTCTTCATCGCAGCTCTGCTGTTCAACTGTCTCCTCTACAGCACCACCGTCTATCCAAAGCTTTTGATCGACTTCTTGTCCGAGACGCCGATCGTCTCCATGTCGACTTGTCTTCTGCAGTTTTTCATGTTTTATTCTATCGGCGGCACAGAGTTCTGGCTCATAGCGTCCATGGCTTTTGATAGGTACGTGTCGATATGTAAACCTCTGAGATATCCAGCCATCATGAGGAAAAGTACCGTTAAAGTCCTCCTCATTCTGGCTTGGCTCGTGCCCGCCTGTCACATTGCACCAGAAGCAATGCTGAGTGCCAAAACTCGGATATGCAGCTCAGATTTGAACGGGATATTTTGCAACAACGCCGTGTTCACACTTCACTGCACCAAACCAAGATCGCTTTCTGTCTTAGGAGTTGTTGCTTTGTTAGATCTGGTCGTACTCCCGATGCTTTTTACGGTTTTTACCTACACAAAGATTTTTATAATGTCTTGTCAAAGTGGAAGGTCGTTTAGGAGGAAGGCTGCTGAGACCTGCGTGCCTCATCTGATCGTTTTAATCAGCTTCTCCTATTTGGCTGCATATGATGTGGCCATAGCGCGAATGGAGACCGATTTCCCCAAAGCTGCACGCCTAATAATGACAATGCAGATATTTCTGTATCACCCTTTATTTAATCCGTTTATCTATGGGTTAAAAATGAAGGAAATCTCGAAACATTTAAAACTGTTGTGTGTGACAAGAGTGTAACTGCAAATGTAATTATGTCACATGTTGCAGCACCAGCGTTTATCCAGAGCTTTAAATTGCTGGTTTAACATTTATAATAATAATAATAAAGTTGTGTAATTGGATTTTATAAGAATTCACAGGAAAAAAAAAATTTTTTGAAATTCTTTACTGTCTCTGATGTTGATATATTTTATGTTGGAACTAGAGCAATTGCTTATTAGAGAAAAAGGTGATATAAAACCCTTTATAAGTATTTATCAGTTCAGTCTTTTAAGTCGAGTAAATTTCAGAATGGAAATAAAAGTGGGTAGGAAATAGTTTTTTGCTTTTTAATAATTATGAAGAATTTAATTGTAGATAAGTTTGTAGGTTTATGACCATTTTTATATGTGTTAGAATGCTGGTTCATATATTTGTGTTGTACAGTTTTTGAAAGTTGCTAGGTGGCGCCGTTGAGCCGTTTCTTTTGTGATTTTTGCAAATACCTTGTAATATGTAAATTTTACACAGGCTGTATGCGTCCGCCAAGTCTGGTGAGTTTTTGAATATGATAAAGCCCCCTTTTTATGGGGGCAGAATTGTAATAATAATAATAGACATTATGAAAACAATAGACCTTCTCAGCACTTTGCTGCTCGGGCCTAATAACAGACATATGTGATGGCACCATATATCAGACTTTAAAATCGAACTGTAAGGAAGATTTTTTTTCCAAAGTTAGTATTTGGCCAATTTTATGTCGTGTTAATGAGATCCCACCTGAAAGTAGAGACAAGTACATACTTTTGTATGCTTTATGGTTTGGATCCATGAAGCCAGATATGTCCTGTTTTTTCAAACCATTTGTTGAGGAGTGTGTAAATCGTTCTCAGGTTGGTTTGGAGTGGCAGGATCCTAGTGATCAGACACATAAAAGTGTGTTGTGTGTGCGACTCAGTAGCAAGGCCTTTGCTTCAGGACTTTAAGCAGTTTAATAGAAAGTATGGCTGTGCAGTCTGCCTTCACCCCGGGACGTAAATAAGTAAAGGAAAAAGAAGCAGAAGGGTTTGTTCATGTCCAGATGAGACACCAAGTGAGCCAAATCATAAAACGACAGTAAAAATAGGACAAATAGCAGAAAGAGAAGGGAAAAGCATAAAGTGATCATCAATGGTAGCTTTGTCACTTCTTGACCCGATCAATGGCATGGTCCCTGACCACATGCACCAAGTCCATGGCAACTTTATGGATGGATTCTAAAACCTTTTCTGAGTAATTGGTGCACAAACAGCAGCCATGGACAGACACCTCCTGGTGTTGTTGCTCGAGTTCCAAGATCTCTAACAGAATTTACATTTTGAAAAGCACAGGAGTGGCAGCACTGGGTTCTGTACTACAGCCTAGCAGTTCTGAATGGGATACTGCAACACAAATATCACTCTCTTTGGGCATTACTAATAGAATCAGGACGCAGAACACAATGTCCAATCAGGACGTACACACCGTAAAAATTATTATTATTTTCTTAAAACTGCACTAAAAAAAATACATGACACAGCAAGGCCGCGAAATGTGCAGCACGTTTATAACTCGTTCACTGTATGATGCAGTCTAAGTAGTAGTTTTTTCAGTCAAGACTTGATGAACTGGTTCATGTTAAACATGGTGAACTGAACTGAGACGTAGTTCTTGTTGAGGGTGAGAACAGTGGCCGACAGGTAACTAGACGTTTTTATGCTAAAAGTTACACTTTGAAGCTGTTTTTAAAGTTAGGTCGCTTTTCTACCATTTTTTTTTATTATTATTTTTATTTTGTATATTGTTTACTATATTTTAACTGTGGAATGCTG
Source organism: Brachyrhaphis terrabensis (assembly GCA_903067065.1). NCBI lineage: Eukaryota > Metazoa > Chordata > Actinopteri > Cyprinodontiformes > Poeciliidae > Brachyrhaphis > Brachyrhaphis terrabensis. The sequence goes on from CAEGAG010091146.1 coordinate 6,100, forward strand.
TGGACTGATTATTAGCATATTTGCAAATCAAAATGTATCTTTTTTTTTTGGTGTAGCTAGTTGATATTGATGATGTGAGAAGCACAGTGATGTCACTGTTTTGTGAACGACACCAACCAGTCAGGCAGGCCTACAAAGACTACGTCCTCGGAGGGGAAAGCTGTCTAATAAAAAACTTTCCACAGACGCACACTAGCCTCATTACGCACCAGGTTCAGGTAACGAAATACACGCTTGTTGTGAACTGCATATTGATGAAGCTGTCTCAGTTCTTCATGCACAACCATGGATAGTAAAGTAAACGTTACCTATATAACTTTGTCCGGATACGTAGATCTGAACAAATACAGATATTTTTACTTTTCAGTTATTTTCACGGTGTATATTTTGATCATCTGCAGCAATGCTACTATTTTGTATCTCATCTGGGTTCACAAAAACCTCCATGAGCCGATGTACATCTTCATCGCAGGTTTGTTGTTTAATGGTCTTCTTTACAGCACCAACATTTACCCAAAGCTCCTGGTCGACTTTCTGTCTGAAGAACCGATCGTATCGTATTCGGCCTGCCTCTTACAGTTTTTCATGTTTTATTCTGTGGGAGGCTCAGAGTTCCTCCTGTTAGCAGCCATGGCCTTCGACAGATATGTGGCCATATGTAAACCTCTGAGATACAGAGACATAATGAAAAGAAGTACTGTGAGTGCGTTCCTGATTCTAGCTTGGTGTTTTCCTGCTTGCCATCTTGCCGTGCTGGCCATCCTGAGTGCCAAAGCTAAATTGTGCAACTTTAACTTGGACGGGATCATTTGCAACAATAAGATGTACACAATTCACTGTGCGAGATCGAGAGCGCTGACCATATTCGGGGTCGTTGCTTTGTTCGATTTTGCGATTCTTCCCACCCTCTTCACAGTTTTTACATACGCAAAGATATTCGTGACGTCTCATCGGAGTTGTAAAGCATCCAGGAAAACGGCTGTGCAGACCTGCGTGCCCCACCTGTTGGTTCTGACCAGCTACTTCTGTGTGATGACCTACGATGTCATCGTAGCTCGAGTGGAGGCGGATTTCCCCAAAACCGCAGGCTTTGTAATGACGATGCAAACGTTTCTGTTTCACCCTTTGATAAATCCGTTCATGTACGGGTTCAAGATGAAAGAGATCAATAAACACCTGAAGACGTTGCTCTGTTCAGCCAAAGCATGACGGAAGCAGTTCTTTCTGAAATGATTTCGGCTCATGAAATGTCTCATGCTGCATCTGTTGTGTCAGTAAGCTGGCCATACTTTTAAAATAATCCAAGCATTCAATTTCATGTCTCATATTAGCCTGACATGCAGGTTTTCAGACTGTGTAATAAACAAACACTTCTGGCATCATTTTTACTGCATCCTTTAATGACCCAACGTGCAAAATGGCTGAGATTGTATTTAGTTCGTTCTTTGCGATGTGGAAGGAATAATTATATACGAGCCAATCTGTATATGGGTCGGTTAAATGTAATAATGCATGAAAGACATTTTGACTTCTGGAGAAAGGACCATTTTGACACCGATGTCTCTCCACTGTTTGCCTTGTTTGGAGCCAGAAAGACTGAGAGACATTTTTCCATCGTCTGTTAACATCTATATAACTTGCACAAGAGGTTAAATGTCAATGTTGAATTTGTTGACTTCATCAAAATATCTTGCATTGTCTGCCTTTCCTTATTTGAGATTTTCTACATCCTGTCGTCTGAGTCTGTTTATGTTCTTACTTTTGATTAAATTTCATCACAATTTTCTATTCGTCTTGTCTTTTAAAAAAACCAGCTTGTGATTAGTGGATAAAACGAGGCCACTCTAAATATTTGTGCTGTTTATTTATTTTAGCCTTTCTGGGGTTCTGGGGATTCACCGACGTGCGTCACATCATTGTTATTCTCCAAGCTGTCATGATGTTAGTCGGTGTAGTGTTGGATTCAAATGCAGAGAGGCGGAGGCAGTGGCTGAGTTTGGTGATTTAATGATGAAAAGAAAGACCAAAACAAATCCAAAAGCATCCGGGCAGGAGGGGAACACAGGAAATCACAAAACACTGACGGGAGCAGACATGAGGATCCAGAGAGTTTGTGGGTGAGACTGAGGAGCTTAAACACTAGAAGAGCTGGGCTGATGAGTCAATTGATTAGAGGTGTGGTTAGTCAGAGCAGGAGCCAGACTGAGGATGGAGAGAGGACGTGGCACAGGGGAATAGAAAATAAAAGAATAACTTTGACAAAAGAAACATGACAACCTGGGACAGAAAATATCTTGAAACAAGAGAAATCATAACTAGAATCATTACGGAAGAGCAAAAGTGCAAAAACAGGGCAACTTTAGGAGCATTGATTTTTGTTTATTGAATGTAAAACGTATCTTTCCTCATTAAAAGTTAAACAATAAAATGACACGTTTGTTTTCCCCAAGTATGTGATATACTGAGCTCCACCATCAATGTGTCTTAAGTGATCTACTAGCACAGGATCAAATGTAGCCATCAGATCCACCTCTTTTAGAAAGTTCCCATTGTTGGCCTGATGTAATGTGTCACCTGAGCACCAGGTTTCTTTCCAACAGATGATACTAATTAAGAGCAGAGCTTAATCAGTAATTGGAGAGACCCTGGAGCAAGTCTCTTTCCTGCCTCCAGAAGGCCCATTTCAGTCTCATCAATAGTTTTACCTTTTGAAAGACGGAAAGCAAATTCCTTATATTTCGCCATATCGTTACAATGATCTCCGCTATATTCTTGCTAGTGTCCCAATGTTAGCCCAATCACGCTGTCCTTCAGTTGACAGTTTTGCTGACTTTTGGGAGAATAATTGACAGCAGAAGCAATAGATTGCATCTGACTTTTTCCCCAACTGTCTGTAGACATAATGACAATGAAAGCTTCCACCATTGTGCCTTTTGGGGAAGGAAAAGCTCTGCTTAACAGGGAGTGCTCCTTTCATCTCCTGCTCAGTCCTGTCTAGATCTGAGAGGAAAGATGGCCTCTCAGCTGGGCGGAGCTGATGATCCGTGGTGTGAATGGGACTTTGATGTGGAAGCTTCTGAGGAAGAGACAAAAGAAAGACAATGATTAATAATAATGACGTTCACATGCATTTTCAGTATGGAACTTCTCCATGTGCAGGCAGAAAACAATGTGTGAAGCTTTTGCAAAGCCCCAAAGTAGCTTGTGGTATCAGTGGATCCTTTTGCAGCGTCTGCCGCAACCAAATTCAGAGAATGAGATCTATAAGGAACAAAAAGAGCTCTGGAGTTGATCTGAAGGAGTCTAGCCTGAACTCCTCTTTGTCTCGTTCATGTTGGCCTCATTGTCAAATGACTGACCTCTGCAGTCTTCTTCTAGTTTCTTCAGAACTAAGGAGGCCAAATGCTCCCCTGTGGATTCTTCTTCTTCCCACTGAAATGCTCCTTATCTGGGGACTTCTCCAGTAGTGAAACGGTTCGAATCTCAACAGATAACTTTCCGGAGTGGCTGATATCTGGAGTGCAATCTAGAATTATAGAAAAAAACGCTGCTAATAATCATTGAAATTGTTTTGCTGCTCAACATATCAATGAGTTCATTTTGAATGTGGTCCCTTTCTCAACACGGTTCTGGTGTTCTTTTATAACAGGGTCAAATTCAGTTCAACCTCTTTCAGAAAATTGCCATTTGACGGTGAAAACGATGCCTCTGTGTCCCCTAAGTGACACATTTCTAAATGCTACCACCTGATAGCAGTGAGACGGATCAGCACAGCCCTCCATCTTATTCTCTCAGCCTCAAAAAGTGCCATCTATCTTTTTTTTTAATCCTTACTGCCAACTCTTTGCTTTCGTTGAATTTGGGTGTTCAAGGCTGTTGTTGTGTGACGTGAGCTGAGAACTGGCGCATTTCCAGTTTGTAAGTCCCAAATTTGTTAGACTTCTATTTTTCTTTTTTAGAAAACAACTTGTAACAGAAGCAGAAAAGGCTGTTGTTATTTTTTTTTTCGGAATATACCAACCAAAAATACTGGTGGTGGCAACTTCTTCAATCGCCTTTGTTCCTTGGGAAAACAAAGCCAGGTGTTGGTTGACTTGGCTTTCTGCAAACCAGAAGTGTGCGAATTTTCAGCTCCGGGTATTTCTATAATCGCAAGACATTTGCATCAATATACACACATTGTTGAGAATTTATAGAGGTAGAAAATAAAATGTAATATATAAAAAAACAATTTCAAAATGGCCCTACTCCCCTCTCCACACGCACACACCTGGAGGATGTAGGTGTAAATTGGTCTTCATCCTCAGGATTGGACAACATACGTAGAGACACATTTGTGGGTGAGGACGAGAGCAGTTTCTGTCCCTCAGGCTCCAGGTCCGTTCAGCTGAGGAAGAGGATGGCTCTTCATCCTGCCCCGTGGCAGCTGGTGCACAAAAAATCTCAGAAGTGACCCTGATTTAGCATCAAAATACCAAACGTAAAAACTCTGATGCACCATGAATCAATTGTGTCATCAAACATTCATGTTGTCAGCTATAGAGGGAGATGTCTGGGTGTCTCTGCTTACGGTGCTAACCACATGGACGGATGGACGGACTCCTTTAAAATTGTTTTATTCTTTCTTATCTTTAGAGAGATGCTTGACCTGTTTAGTGTGTAGTAAGCGAGGAATCCCTATTTACACGTAATTATTTACACTTTTAGCATAGTTCATACATCATATAATTAATTGTATTGTATTTGTAGAATACTGTGGTTTGTTTATTGCTGCCATTGAGTATACTCAATGGCAGCAATATACTGCGTCTTCGTGACAATCACTCTGTCTTCTTTGTCTTGCTTTGTATGAAATGCAATATTTACAATAACAGGTTGTGTAATGATACTGTATGATACAACAGAAAGATCAGTGGGGGCCTTCAGAGATTACAGCCTTCAGAGGGGAGGGGAAGATCTTATAAAATACAATCACTCAGCAGACTCACTACAGTTTTGTAAATTCTGCTGATCATAACACACAAAATTCAACTGCAGGTAATGACATGTATTGAGAATGGTTAAACTATTTTGTGATAAATCTGTTTAAACTGAATTGAATCTGTCTGAAGAATTTCAGTCTGTAGAAAATATCATGGAAGACCAGATCAACATTTCCTACATAACTCTGTCTGGGTATGTAGATCTGAACAGATACAGATATTTTTACTTCTTCATTGTACTCACTGTGTACATCTTAACAATCTGCAGCAATGCTACTATTTTGTATCTCATCTGGATTCACAAAAACCTCCATGAGCCGATGTACGTCTTCATTGCAGCTTTGCTGTTTAACGGTCTTCTTTACAGCACCAACATTTACCCAAAGCTTTTGATTGACTTTCTGTCTGAAAAACCCATCATATCGTATTCAGCTTGTCTTTTTCAATTTTTCATGTTTTACTCTTTTGGTTTTGCAGAGTTCCTCCTGTTAGCAGCCATGGCCTTCGACAGATATGTGGCCATTTGTAAACCTCTGAGATACAGAAAAATTATGAGAAAAAGTCATGTGAATGTTTTCCTGGTTCTAGCTTGGTTTCTACCTGCTTGTTATCTTGCAGTGCAAGCAATCCTTAGTTCTAAAGCTAAATTATGTAGATTTAACTTGGAAGGAATATTTTGTAACAACACTATTTATGCCCTTCAGTGTGTGAGATCAACAGCAATCACTGTAGTGGGGATTGTAGCTTTATTACATGTTGTAATGCTTCCTGTGCTCTTCACAACCTTCACGTACGCAAACATATTTAGAATATCTCACCGCAGCTCTAAGCAATCCAGGAAAACAACAGTAGAGACCTGCTTGCCTCACCTTCTGGTTCTGACCAGCTACTTCTGTTTAATGACCTACGATGTCGTTATAGTCCGAGTTCAGTCCGATTTCCCTAAAGTTGCACGATTCATAATGATGATGCAGATATCTCTGTATCATCCTTTGTTTAACCCGTTCATATACGGTTTTAAAATGAGGGAAATTAATAAACATCTGAGGAGATTGTTCAGCTAAGCAATTTAGTGATTTTTAAATTTTTTTTATTTTGAACTCATTGCTTTCAAATCATTTTACTGCATCTCATTTTGGTATTCAAAATGTAAACGACATCATAAGTCACATGCGTCCAGATTCAATTTTAGCCGTGTTCATTGTTTCCACTGCCATGTGACCGATTGTTACTG